>SSNR01000055.1:1556302-1613007 GCA_006937965.1 Callopanchax toddi | reverse complement strand
TTTTTTTTTTTTTTTTTTTTTTTTTGTAGATCTGTATTTCTTTTTACAGCAAAGTTGGGTTTCAGGGCTCTATTAAAAGTTCAAAGGCAGAATTTATCACTGTAACTGGAGCTAGTATTCACCGAGGCTTTTCACTAATGAGTGTGCAGCATACAGTCCACACACTCGCAGGACAAAACACACACCGATTTATAGTCAAACACATGTTGGAGGCTGCAGCAGCGTCTCCAGTTGTTCTATCAGGGAGTTTGTCACTTTAAGAAACAAATAATCAACCAGAAATGAGTTTTTCCTGTTTTGTTTAAAAATAAATCCTCTAGTTGATTAGTTGGATTTCTGAATTTGCACAAAATTAAACACCTGAACCAAATAACCACTGCTCAGTTTTTACATTTAAAAAAAAATCTAAGTTTATAAATGTTTTTTGCATAATTAATTTTTCATTCACTCGTTCATTCATAAAAAATATTTTTAACCTAAAAATGTCATTTTTTGTGTCCTTTTTAAAGACTATTTCACACCCTGTCGGTCTTTAAAGGCACACTATGCAGTTTTGCTTGTTTTTAGCACCCCCTAGTGTCCATTTTAAATCACTTGTAAAAATGTTAGCATTGTCTTTGCTCAGAAATACCTAAATCTAACTGTTGAAATGTCTCCTCAGCTTTCATTGCTTTCTACTGGAGCGGCTCATCACTCAAAAGCAGGAATCTTGCACTAATAACACTCCAGCGCTAGCATAACAGCTAGCTACATTGGGTTAGCCTAACCCTTGCAAGATACGTGACTTTGTGAGACTTCAGGCCACTGGACGAGAGACTCAGAAGTTGCAAAGGCGGTATTCTGGATCCAGACTTTTTATGAACCCTGTCATATTGGCACATACTGCCTCAAGGAAAAGATTTAAAAATATGAAAAAGTTACATAGTGTGCCTTTAAGCCTTAATTCTTCTATATCATTTTTTGAGTTTAGTATTTTAACATTTAAAATTAACTGTATTTAACATTTCAGGTCCTTCATGTAAACCTGCTGGTTTTCTGAGCTGCCAAGTGCATTTTTGCTCCAGATATAAAGAATGAACAAAAACTCCTTAAAGTTGACCAAAATAACCAGTAGTCTCTAATGGTTTCACTGCTGCTTTCCACAAACCTTTTACAACAAATTAGAGTTTAATTGTGTTTGTTGAGCCTTTCAGAGCTTTGCAGTTCTGACCTTCCTCCCAGCCGCGTCCTCGGATGTCAGACATTCCAGAGTAAACAGGAAAACAAACGAATCAGACAGCGAGGCCTCGGATTAGACGGCTGGTAGGTTTGTTATGCCAAACTCTGTGTGTGTGTGTGTGTGTGCGCTGGAAAAAGTTATTTTATTATTAGACTATTTTATTTTTCTATTTGTTTTTTAATTTTTATTTAAATTCTAAATAGGCATTTATTGTCAATATTTTTTTAAATTACATTTTGGATCATTTGCTGATTTAAAAACTTTTACAAAATAATGTTTTATATTTAATGTTTAACACTAAAAATAATATTTTCTAATATGAAATTTGTCATTTGGTTTCAATTTTGGATGAGAAAAATGTGAAAAAAATTGGCTTTTTTACAAAAAGACTTTTTACTTTTCTCTGTGCACACACACACACACACGCACGCACGCACGCACGCACGCATGCACACACACACACACACACACACACGCACGCACACACACAAATTGTGCTTTTTCGTGCCAATAAATGTTATAATTAACAAATAAAAACTGATCCTCTCCTCAAAAAATGTCTTTTAGATTAGGAATTTTCAAATAAAAGTTTCCTTCTTGTTCACATTAATGAAGTGAGGAGAGAAAATATTATTGGACTGACTCAAGAAATGGATCAGATTTCTATTTATTTATGTTTTTCAGCATTTCAGGGCTCAACAAAAGATTTGTTTTTTTATTTTTTCACAAATTAGACAAAAAACCTATTTTCCCCTCATAAATGATAAAGTAAATCTTTAAAACAGGACAACCCTAAAAGCCTCCTGTGTGGTTTTATTTTCTCATAGTAAAACTTTTTTCTCTTATATTTATTGTTTATTTATGGTATCATCTTTAGATTTAGAAACCAAAGAATCTCAGACAGATTTAATCAACCAAAGAACCTGATTAATACGAGGAATCAAATCACAGTCTGGTACAAAATCATTCCTTCAGCATCATCAAACATCCAGCCATCTCCTTTGGGTCCGACAGCTTCGAGTGCTCTGAGAAACATCCACACGACCGAGTTTCAGCTCCTACAAATGTAAAGTGTTATCTTTAAGCTCCCATCATGGTTTTGACACTGTTTGCTACAGGAGCGCAGAGAAACTGAATTCTGGGCCAAATGTTTATTATTACCGTGTCTGTAGCGTGTTTGCCTCAAGGGGAGACTCTACAGTGGTGACCTTTGACCTTTCTTCCAGGCCTTCTTTGGTCGACCGCCCTCTTTCCCTCCCGTCTCCTATTTTGTGGTTTGAAATGTTGAAAGAAGAATAAAAGAATACAGCGGAACGACATCTGAGGTCATGCGAGCCGACGCCGCCGTTCCTGGAACGGAGGAACGCTTTTCTGAGGCAATCTTCTTTTATTCTTTTATTGCAGCTGAGAATGAGAGAGGAGTGAAAAACACACTTCACAGCTTTTTTCTCTTAGTTTAATCCAAAAACAGATCCAGAGTGATAAAAGCAAACGCTCCTCCAAAGTTTTACGGCTTAACACTTTCTCTCCTTCGCTCGGTTCACTCATCCTTCATTCCTTCGCTCTCCCCCCTTCTCTTCCTTCCGCTCTGTCCTTCCTCCTGAGAGCGACAGGAATCTGCTGCCTGTTGGCACAGCGGATAATAAACACCCCCCCTCCATGCACCTTGGGGCAGGAAACCCCATTCATACGCACCTGCATGGGCTGCCAGGACGACGAGGACCATCTGTCCGTCAGACCGATGTCTGAAAGAACCTGCTCTTAGTCCCACGCAGGAGGATAAACACACATACACACTCACAGACAAACAGCGGACCGAGGTCAAAGGTCAGGGTACCCCCTTTCCTGTCCAGACAGACAAGGCCTCCTCTCAAATCCTCACAGTTTCTTTGTTCTCAACCTTCTCTCCCTCTCAGTCTGAGCTTGGCATTCACTCTGCCTAAAAATGAAGCTTTTATTGTGAAAGAGTTTGTTGTTATTTACTTTCCCCTACAGGTGCTTCTTCAGTCGACCCATCAGTAAGTCTTCAATAGGTTTATAAAAACCTTTTTCAACTACTTCATCATGAGAGAATAATCTTTAATTACTATAATTTTAAAAGAACTGTTGTTATTAAAAACAGCTCCTCAGAGGAATCTTTAAAAGACGTCTTTAAAGTGTTTTTTAAGTATAGTTTCATCTAATTCATCAATCTGACATATAATTTATCCTCTTCTGTTTAAACGGCCTCAGAGTTTGGTGCATCTCTTGCAATTCGGTGTCGTTTGCAAGTATCTAGAAGACATTTGAATGCCGTCCTGCAGACGTCTGTGCCTGAGAGAGCCTGTGGTGCTCAGCCAGTTTGGTAATAGCCTGTGAGCTCTCTGCTGTGCTGAGATTAATGTGAAGACTTATTGATATAATGAAGGAGCCTTGAAAGCAGGCTCTGGGCTGTGGTTTGGGCTCAACACATGATCCTCGTGGAGTGTGTGTGTGTGTATGTGTGAGTGCAACGCTGGACAGAAACAGATGAAATTAATTGGGAGCTCTTGCATTCAAAGGAGGACTTCAAAACTCAGGTCTTTTATTTCTGATTGCTCCGCTTATAGAGAATGTCTGACTGTAGGTGAGTGCTGATGAGAACGGCCGGCGTTTAGGTGAACGCTCAAACCCTCAGACTTTCCATCAGGCCCTTTGCGTCGTCCTGACCCGAGGTCTCTGTTCGGTGAGGAGGAAGCTCATGCTGACGCTGCAGGACGGCGTGGTTGGAGGCGGCGTGGAGGGAGGCTGAGTAAATACCACCAAAATGAAAGTGGTACCTTCACAACTAGCGCCCTGCGGTGTGCATGTGAGCGTGGATCTATCTGTGGATCTGCAGATTCTCCGGTGAGGCCCAGCAGGTGCTGACAAGACCACCCCCTTCATCTCTCGCCCCCCTCCGTTTGTCTTACGTATGTTTGTGTGCCAGCAGGCTCGAGCCGCTCAGCGTGGGTCTGATGTAGGGGTGATTGACAGCCGAGCAGTCACAGGGGTGATTGAGAGCAGTTGTGGGAAGAAAGGGACCTTACAGCCTCGCTGCTTTCTGCCCTGAGGGGGGGACAGGGAGACAAAGACAGAAAGAGGGGAGAGACAGTCTAAACAGATTAATATGATACACAGAGATGGAGACTGGACAGAGTGACCACAGAACTGTTGCTAAATAAATTATTCTCCACATAGTTTGCTCTCACAGGAACTTGTCGGTTAGACAAGAATTCACAAGATAAAATTTAAACTGATAAAAAAAAGCAGTCTTGCTCCTTTAAAATTCCTGATCTCATGGGTGGGAAACCCTGGGGACCATAGAGGTTTATGGGAAACGGTTCATACTCACGGAGTGATGTCATGTGTCGGAGACAGACCAAGCTCTCCCCGGCTGATATGAGGGGAGGGCGAGAACCCAACGCATGATCTGAAACGCCGAAGACCTTTTAATTAAGGGTGTCGATGCTTTGAAGCGCCGTCGTTGCTGTTCACCCGTTCTGTCACGATCTTTGGTTTGCAACTTTGGAAAAACCCCATGCAAAAAATACAATAAAATGTGCGACTCGATCAGGAACAGTGTGCTATAACTTAGCAGTGCATTTATGCAATTTGCAAAAAACTACAAGTTCTAAATACACAACAACATTTAGCCTATTTGAAGCTCAGTCAGACTTCATAGAAGAAGCCATATTTTGAATTTTAAATTGACCACAAAAGGTCGAACTTCATGTATTTAGATTAGCATTTTGATGTCTTCTATTTTTACACAATCACAGGTTAAGTTTTATTTTGGGCGTGCTGTGATGGTTTTGAACTGTCTAAACTTTCAAAAGTATTTGCGAAAAAGTTTTCACCAAAATACAGGACCTTCTGTTTTCTTTTAAATCTCTGTGAAGATGTGGAGTGTGCACCAGATAAAGTTCCATTTTATCAAAGCACTTTATTTTCTTCTCAATACTGGAAGTGAAGGGTCTTTTTAACTTGTAATGTCCCCTACATAAAGCATATTTCCTTGAGTCTCACAGGTATGATAACAATAATGAGCTACTGGTAGTTACCATGGCAACCCTATCGAGCCACTGGCAGCTGTTTTAACATTTTTTGTATTTTGGTTCTTGCTACACTTCTTATATGTTTTAGACTTCCAAACGTAGGCAACTTGTCATAGCTTAGATTAACATAAAACTAAACCATAAATCATAATTTGGATTTATAGAATAATTGTTTCTAATTTTCAGGCAGTAGCTGCATTGACATCTTTGGAAATCTTCATCATCTTCTCTATCATACGTGAACTAAAGTGTTTGGAGTCATTTTTGTGTTTTGGATACGTTTGTTTTGAAAACCTTGAACATATTTGGTGTTACTGCCTGCTTATGTGCAACAGAAAGTTTGAGTTTTAAGGAAGATAAAATAGATCAACATCATAAATAAGAGATGCATTAAAGTGAATTATAAAAACAACCTCTGATAAGGTTTTTTTTACAAGTTTCTTGTAAGCGTGTGTGCAGGGCAGATACGCAGTGTCCCAGTCAGTGAGAGCAGGCCATCTGGGTTTAGAGGTGCCTTCAGATGCAGAGGTGTAAATCTAGCGGCCATGTGCTGGAGGGGATGTCCGCCTCTCAGACCACAGATCCACTTGCAGTTCAATAAAGTTAACTCAAAACATTCACACTCTGCCATCTGAAATCAACCATTTAATGAGTTGCTGTTCCTATAAAAGTGGGAAAAGGCCCCTTCAGATTTATTAGAATGGAGAGAGAGTAGAATTCCAGAGGAAGGAAAAGAAGAGGAGGACAAAAGAAGGTGAAAATATATTTTTCTGCGTCAGTTTATGTGATGAAACTGTTTCTGAGTGACACATAAATACTAAAAATGGCTTTCTGATCTGTGTTTTGCGAGGGAGCACGTATACTTGGCTGTGATTGGACGAGTTTGCAGCAGTAAGCGTGTAAATCCGTGTAATTTCAGAAAGAATACCCAGGTTAAACCAAACGAGGGGCTGCTGTCTGGAAAACAAAACTGCCAAGAGCTGAATGGCTCTTCAACATGTTTCAGAAAAACGACCAAAAATCTTTTTACATTAAAGAAAAACAAACAAGCCGAAATGTTAAAGAAAAGGCAAGCAGTTGCATAAGTTTCCTCAATTTCCACAAGCCTCCAAAATAACTCCCACTCTTGATGATGTGTGAAGGAAATCCTGGCAAACTGTTGTTTTATGTTTTACAAAAAGCCAGAGGCTCAGCCTTCCTTTGCATCAGTTTGGGAAGAGAGAAGAAAGAAAAACCTTGTGCCTTCTATTGTCTTTAAAAGCATCGTTCCATGGCGGTAAAATTAAAATGCTATGAAGGAGTACTGTTTAATACCGCATAGATAATTATTACTGGAACTACTGGTTCATATATTTTTGACTCTTCCTCTTTTTTGTGCCTAATCCTGACTCGTCTTTGACTTTCTTCTCCTTCTGAGTCTCCTCTTTTATCTATTCCTTGGACAGATCATATAAAAGTAAGTATTTTTACTCACTCAACCATAAAGTAACCACTTAGCATTCTAATGAGAAGAACAAGAACAGGTTATTTTGATTTTTGATGGCCAATAAAAGATGTTATATTTGAAATGTGAAAAAAGTCTGATGTCTCTCACATGTGAGGTTCTTACAGTAAGTCCTTATGATTAGTGAGTTGTTTTCTCTTCTCTTGATCCATTACAGAGATTTTTGTGATCTTTAGTAATGGGATGACATGTGGATCATTTTGCCCCACAACAGTCTGCTGCGCTGGAAATTTTGATTGAAATTTGAATTTATTTACCATGAAGTGAAGGTTAAAAATACAAGAACCGGAGACATTATACTCCACAACTTTTGATTGCTTTTAAATGTGTTTTTTACGATGACTTGAATCGGTAAATTTTCATAATAAAAGTATTGTGTAAACAGGCTGAAAAAGAACCTTTATTACAGTAAAATGGGTTGGTGGCCACAAACGATCACTATAGGACGACAAATGGCCCATGAGCCACACCTTGGACATCCTTGATGTATGTAATGTTGTTTAGGTGTCTCCATGATTGTGTGTTATTGTAAAATTGACAGACTCAGGACTTTGTGACACACAAAACAGCTTCCTGTAGCACAAATCTCTGCTAAAAGATTCACTTAAAGTAAAATAATTTTCAGTGTAAACGGTGATAAAATGATGTTTGTGCGAACTTTAAAAGCTGTTTTAGGACTTTCTATGTTTGGACTAGCTGTTAGTTTAGTAGTCAGATGGATACAGACATCACTCAGAAAGCTGTACAACACATATAATAATTATTAAAAACATTTACACAGAAACACACTCAAAGTCATAATTGGTTTATACCACACCAGCTTCAGGTTTATGCTGATAATATGCACACCCAGCCGTCCATTACTTCCCATTTCCTTTAATTCCAGCCTTAAACACAGACATTCCCACCTAAAAGGAAGAAGAAAATGTCCGTTTTATGTCGGCGTTTTGGGATTTACACACCTACATCAATGTAAATCCCTCAAGGCAATTGCCAGACTGAGATTGTGTTACCTGAAACCCTCTGCTTTATGGAGGCTGCAAAGAAAATCCTACACGTTAACAAGTGTGTGGAAAGAATTACCGTGGAGCCCATGCTGTGTGTCATGTCCCATCAGGTGTGTGTGTTACGAGGAAAAACCTGCAGTCCTCCAGATGCACAGGTTGACAGGCGCTGACAGCTGAAGGCACGGGTCAGGAGCGCATGCTGCATGGGGCAGTTTGTGACATCCCAAGCAGTTTACGTCACGTTTAGATTGGGTTTGCAGGATTATTTGAAGAGTCAGTCGCAGACGGAGCAGGAGGGGCTGAAGCGTGTTTGTGCTAGTAATGGGTTGTTTGTGCGAGTGTGTGTGTGAGCCTGTGTGTTTATGCAGCTAATGGGGGTTTAATTTGATAAGCGGCTGGCGGATTTGTCAGCACTCAGCTGGGATGGAGGAAACTGGGTCTGTATATTTTGAATAAACAAGAAGAAATTCACTCCAGGTTTCTGCTCCTCTCTTTCTCTCCCTGCCTGTATGAATGTATCCTTTTAGTTCACAAGAAAAATGTCACCGAGTGTCTCAAAGATATTATTTTCATTGAAAATGTCTGAAGATTTTTGGAAACTTTCTGGCTTTGAATGTTAAAGGGCATTCAGTGAAATACTTGAAAATTTAGAGAGTATATTGGAGATTATTAAAAAAATATTTGTATTGCTTATTATTGCTTTTTACATATTAAAATATTTGCATTTATTAAACTTTCAAAATACATATGATTTTTTTCTTCTTTTCTTAAACTTTTAAAAACTTTTTTGTAAAACTTCCAGATTTAGTCTGCAAATCAAAATTTAAAGCAAGTGCCCTTTAAGCCCTACAGGATTTGATCACTTGTGTATTGCAGGATTTTAAAATAACTTATAAACATGTTATAAACACTGTATTAGCAGTAAAGGATAAAATTCAAATATGTGGGTCAGAAACAGAACCATTAGGATAATCAAATACATCAACATATCAGAAGGACAAGAAGATAAGGGAGCGGTCCTTGGTCACCATGGCAACCTACAATAATGCAGGAGGTTCAGAGCAGGCGGTGGAAGAAGGGGGAGGAGCCACGCTCTTGGTCAGAGCTGGTTTAAACCATTGGTTCCTTGTTGCTCCTGTGGTGAAATGTGAGCCTAAACAGGGTGACATTTTTCCACCAGACCTCCCGAGGGATCATTGATGTTTTCTGTAGTCACTACTGGATTCAATTTTTTTAACTTTCAGAAGAGTCTGCACAAAAGCAGATTTTTTTAAAGCAATCTTTTAATTTTTTATTTCTAAAAATATCCCCATAAACACAGCACTGTGTCATCCAGATGGACACACTGAAAATGACTCTACAGTAACTGGGCCAGGCCTGTATGTGGCGCTGTAACTCGCCATGAAAATACACAAAGTAAAGGACAAGAGTGTAGAAAGTGCATGCAATTTTCACAATGGATGAATATAAGAAGACAGTAAAGACATCTGATATGCATTAGGGGTGTGGCTATGACATCATCCTTTTCACAATGTAATGTTTTGGGCTGCTTACTCAAAAACAACTTGTTAAAAATGGCCAAAGGCTGCTAAAACATTGCTTCCATGTGGACAGCACCCTAATCTATATTTCTCCAAACCATAGCTGTTCAAAAAGCCATCTAGAACAGGTAAGATAATAAATGTCCACACCCTTTCCACAGAACCTGCTTCAGCCCAGCTGAACTATGTGGACTCTGAGTTTGGGCCTGTGAGGAGACCTGGACATGGAGACATATGGAGTTGGGGGTGGTGATGAAGTAGTAATGTAGTCACAACAGAGGGTTCAGAGCCAAAGGAAACAGGGGTCTCTCTCTTTTCTAAACAGGATGAGAGGACGAGACCACACGCATGGCACACTGTACATTGTATATGTATCTACACATACATCAAACAGCCTGGTGCTTTTCTAATATATTAGGTTTTTGTACCTATTCTGTTATTTTTGGTTGATCTTGAACTTCCTTTTGCTCCTTCACTTACAAAAATACACACAAACTGTTCCTCCCTGCTCACAGCGCCCTGACACACTATGAATGGCTCTACTGTTTTTACTCTTATCTTTTCAGTCCTAAAACTCCTCTTCCTCCTCCCCCCAGACCAGGATGAACTTTATCTTTACAGATACAGCAGGCGTCTTTACGCACTCCTGAGGTTTGTCTGCTTCATGCCATGGTCATGCCAAAACACACACATTTGATTTATTTTTCCTCATCTTGTTCTGTTTGTTTTAAGTGCCATCCAGCTCAGACTTGCTCTCTGAAGCCTTGCAAAAAGAGGAGTTGGGTTTTAACAAAAGTCTGCTATAATACCCAAAAACCTGATTTGTCAGTCTTGGTATGATACCCAAATGTCAGTTTTCTTTTCTTTTTTTTTTTTTTAAACCAAAATTTGTTTGTTTTTTTTAAGCCAAAAGTATGTTTTTAGTCCAAAATCTGGTATTTTAGTAAAAATTCTACTATGTAAGGCCAAATATTGTGGGTTTTTTTAGCCAAAAGTCATTGTTTAATTAAAAAAAACCCTTTTGCCCCCAGTAATCCAGTATGTTCCTCCTGATATGTTACCTAAAAGCCTGGTCTAACATTTTTTTCAGCCAAATATCTAATTAGCCAAATGTTTAGTATATTAGCCAAGTCTGCCATGTTTGTCAAAAATCTGGAACGTTAACCTGATATATCAGTCCTGCTATGTTAGTCTGGCATTTTTGGACAAAAGTCTGTTTTAAAAGCCAAATGTCTTTTTTGCTCTTTATTTTTCATTTTGGCAAAAGAAAAAGTTTTATTATGTTATGCTAAATCTTACTTTTTAGCCAAAAAACATTTTTTTTTAAATTTATGCCTCAAACATTTTTTATGAGACAAAATTCTGATATTAGTTTTGATATGTTACCTAAAGGTTTGGTATGGTAGCTAAAATCTGGTTGTTTTTTTAACCAAAATTGTTTATTTTCAACCAAATGTCTATTTTTAGCCAATTATCTGTTATGTATTTGACCAAATTTCTAATAAGCCAACAGTTTGTTAGAAATCTGGAATAGTAAACATTCTGTCGACCCAAAAATCTGGTATTTTAGCTAAAAATCTACAAAACAAGCTCACAGTTTTGGTTTAACTTGACATTATAGCTTATGAGAAAAACTATAAATAACATAAACAAAAATTATCAAACATCAATGCTCCAGTCATGTTAAACTCAACAGTCCTGTTGAGACGTTGACTTCACGCTTATCTTCATCTGTGATGACTTGGCCTCAGTGTGTGTGTGCACCAGGATGTGTGCATGTGTGTGTTATTCCAGGTGCTTTGTCAAAGATGGTGTGTGTAAATCAGCTGGAGACCGGAGAGAGGAGAGTTACCATCCTTCATCACCATGCACGGTCTGTGCACGTGTTTCGGAGTGAGAACGGCAGATAAAAAGAGTGTGTTGGTTCAGGAAGTCGAGGCGGATTTTGAGATCTGCAGACGCCCTGAGATGCTTTGATATTTTATATGAGGAGGCAGTGGGATCTGAGAGTCTGAACCGGTTGTGCTTTTGTGTGTTTTTGTGTCTGGTTGTGTGCTGAGGTGGACAAAGTGTGTAAACACACATCGCTTTAAGCTGTAAAGAGAGAAACCTCCACACTGTGTGTCTGTCTCATGTAATCACAGTGTATAAATCTCGGGTTTGAGGAGAAGTTATTTAAATATCATATATTTTTAAACAACCAGTGAATTGTCAACAGCATTAATAACCATATTAGCTTGACAATCTGCAGTGCAGCGTGTTGTAGGTGTGCTGGTTTGGTCGGTGTGACTGCCCTTTGACCTCAGAGCTGTTGTTAAGGGAAGTGACACCATTTGCTGCTGATCCCTCAGCTTCTGGTGACCCTGCAGGACCTCAGTCAGACCCACACATGGAGGACCGGCATCTGAAAAGCACCGAAGCAGAAACTAGATGGCTCAAATCATCAATCCATGGAAGCTTTACAAAAAGTCAGAACATAGGACTCTATACGGTCTGATTCAGGCATTCAAATTTTGATGAAGCTACATAAAGCATCAGAGATTACACACTGATAACTCAACAGTTATTGCTTTTGAACCAAGTCCACACACACACACACACACATTAGCAGCAGGCAGTACTATTGCAGAGGAAATAGAGCGCTGCGTCTCACTGTGACTCCAGGAAACGCTGCGTTCACTTCCACCTTCAGCGGGATGAAAGAAGTTCAGGGAGCTAGAGTTCCCCTCAGCATGTGTGTGAGTGTGTGTGTGTGTGTGTGTGTGTGTGTCCAACACAGCTTTCTAGAGCCCTTATCTCCTGTCTTTGCAGTTCCAGCATAAGCACATTACAAATTCACACATGCCCCTACCAACACCTTCATACTTCAAACCTCCATCGCTTCCCATCTGATACAATCACAACACAGCTACAGAGAGGCGTCCAGGCAGGAGGTGCTGCTGTCTGCGAGCTCCAGCCTTTTTGGGTCCATTCATGGGACAGGATGCAGGTTTGGTATTAAAATGGTGAGAAAGTTCCTCAACCTCAAAGACTCTTCAAACACTCGCAACAGAAGCCTCCCTTCATCTCTCTGTTTGAGGCTATTTTAAACACAAACAGCTACAGAATATATTACGTCTGTCTCAAAGTCTCAAAACTTATGCAATTATAGGTTGAGCACTTCTTCAGATTCAGTTTAAAACTTTATATGTTTAAAAACGATTCTGTGATTAGCACTATTATTTGCCTCGGACAAGTTAACATGTTTTAACATATTAAGAAGTCAGATGTCACCGAAAGTTTATTGAAGGCAACCAGCTTTCAACTGATCATTAAGAAAAGGACTTTATTAAAGACTTTATAGTTAGCAGCTAGGAATAGGATTAAAATATGTGGGTCAGGTCAGAACTGTTGAGATGATAAAATGCATCGAACGGAAGACTTGAAGCAAGCAGTCCTTGGAAACCATGGCAACCGAAGATGCTGCAGGAGGTCCAGAGCCGACAGCGGAGAAGGGGAGGCCTCTCATGGATCGGTTTAAGGCTGTTGGTTCCCTGTGGTGAGGCATGAGCCTGCCTCCTGAACGGGGTGATGTCTTTTCTGCAGACTCATGATTGATCAATGTATTTCCTGTCTTTGCTTCAGCATAATTATTTTTTGTGCCTTCTTCAGATACGAGAACACACCTGACAAGGGTGATAAGAAAACATATACCAGAAATGACCAAAAATCTATAAAAATTTTGCCAGAATTAATAGTTTCATTAATATTTAGTTGCACATTTCTAAAATCTGTCATTAGCTGCTATATTTTACAGATGAAGTCAACAGTTTTAAGGCAATCCTAATTTCCTGACATTTTACAAAATCATTGATTGTGATGTAAAGTTTCTAAAATAGCATTTGTGTGATCTGCTATAAAACTGAGCCGATTAGCTGTTTTAAGACGTTTTGGACTTAGCTCCTGTCAAATAGTCATTAACCTGAGGGACATCAACACTATTTCTATGAACTCAAGCTGTTCAGAAAGTGATCTATGTTGGATAAGACAGGATTCTTTTGTAACCTGTACGCAGAACGACACTTCAAATTGGACAAAATATCTTTTTAACCCTTTAAAGAGCCATGTGCACAAGCCATGTGCATGCACAAGCCATACTTGTGCATGCTTTACATTTTGATTTGCAGCCTAAACCTGAAACCTTCCCAAAATAATTATTTTTAAAAACAAAAGTTTATGTTTTGTTAAAATTAACAAGATTTTAAAAAACTAACAGAGTAAAGCCCAAATACCCTTTTTAGTGGTCAGATTGCTGATTGGCTGAGAGGCTTGATTGACACACAGTTAACGTGTTTAAACCCACCAGTTCTCACCCATCTTCAGACTCAGCTCCAGAAACACATCACCCAACCACCCAGACCCATAAGCTGCGTGGTGATTGTGTGAGATTGACACACAGTAAAGTTTTACAGGTGCGCTGAAGCGAATAATTTGCCTGTTAGCTGTGACTAATGAAATCTCCACTGCTGTGCCCTCAACTGCTGCAGGGGCAGAGGCCACTTTCCTGTTTGGATAGGCAACGCTTTAAAGCAGAGTGAAGGGGAGCCTGATGGATGTGGGCGTGTGCTGCCTGAGTGGGGTGGGTGGTGTGGGTTCAACACAATACGGGATGAAAGGAGGGTAAAGGATTTAGAAGGAGGTGGATATTCTCACTCCAGTTTAAAACGAAGGTGAACAGAAAAGTTTAAGGGCAGAAAGTTGGTGGAAAGGGAGGTCATTATATTTTAAAGTGTTCTGAATAAAGTGTTTTTTATTTATTTTCTTCATATACTGTTTAGCATTTATAATAATCCACAGGGCAGCCTTATTTCATAAAGGATACACTGCTAGGCACACCTTAGTACCAGGTAGTACTTTCTGTCAGAACTGTCTTATCCTTCATCTGGACTGTGGAGGTCTCTAGTTTCTAATAATGATCTCATCTTTGTGACATGGAGCATCGGTCCACTGACTGTGGTCATAAAGGGATGGTCAGCAACAATACTCAGGTAGGCTGTGGAGTTTAAACCATGTTCTGTTGGTTCTAAGGGACCCAAAGTGGGACAAAAACCTCTCCGCACATCACTACACCACCAGCAGCCTGAACATTGATACAAGGCAGGATGGATCCATGCTTTCAAGATGTTGACACCAAATTCTGCCCCGATCTGAATGCTGACTCAGACCAGGAAACGTTTTTCCATTCTCTTCTTTGCATACAAAGCCAGTTCCCTGTCTCTATGTCTGTCCACTCCTGCTTCATCCTCACACTCACTTGTGTCACTTAAATAGATTTAAGTGGTCATCCAGTCAGACCGCTTGTCCCACCCTAGGAGAGCTGAAGAGAGGCTGCACATGTGCATACATGTGACCTCTGACCCTCGCGCCACTTCGGGCGCTGGAATGTGCTCACATGATGCCACGCTAAGTGCTCTCTTCTGCTTCAACCAGCTGCTGACAGAGCTGCTTGTTGGAATTACTGGGATGGTGATGGGAGCTGATTGATGATTGGCTGAACGATCAATCAGCAAAATATATGGGGGGGTCTAATACTGACCTATAACCTCCCTAACCTTTGACCTCGGACAGTGGCAGTGTCATACCAATAAACTTGCCGATCTGGAATCAGACATGTTGGATGTATAAACGATCCCCTGGATTACAAATAAATCAATGTTGTACTTCTTTTTCAGTAACTTAGATTTCTAAAGCAGTTAAACCTTTTGTTATCTGGTGAGTGAGACGACACCACCGTGTGTGTGTGTGTGTGTGTGTGTGTGTGTGGGGGGGGGGGGTGTTAAAGGCCACCGTCCAAGTGAATGTAATGAGCTGGCAAGATGTTAGCCTCCGGGGTGGCTGGGATCACGTGTGTCCTCGTGTCACCAACTGATGCGACTTCTGCTTTAGTCATCACCGAGTCGTCCCATTCAAACCCACCTGATGAAGATGGGCCTGTTTCTCTGTGCGCTCACAAATGTTTTCTAACGGCGCTGCAGCCTGACTCTAGCGAGCTTCGCGTGTTGAAGAATTAAAGTTTTACTGCTTTTGTTCTCAGATGGAGCCTTGAGGCGACAAAGAGCTGACAGTCTGACTGCTGAGGCCTGCTGACACACACACACGCACGCACGCACGCACGCACATACACACACACACACCAACTTGGATTTGCAGTGACTAGTCCATTCAGCAGTCTTAAAACATTTAATTGAACACCGTTCTTTTCCATTTAATAAATCTTGTAAGAGAATAATGTGTGACCTTCTGGATAAAAGAATTGAAAACAAAGAACAAGAACAAAGGAGGAAACCAACGACAGGCGATGATGATGACGATGACGATGAGGCTTTAAAGTTCTGATGGGAAATTCAGCTGCTGGGTTTAAGGAAAAAGCAGATGTATAAATGTGTGTGTGTGTGTGTGTGTCTCTGATGTGCGTATGTAAAAAGAAAAATTGAGATTTCAGGTCTCTTTTTGCTCTTCTTTCTCTGAGGAACAGTAATTGTGATCATGCTTTGTTAAAACTGGAGCCTGCAGGGACCAACATAAAGACATCACACACACACACACACACACACACACACACACACCTAGAATGGACCAATAGAGACATCACACTGGTGCTGTCACTCTACGTGCCCTTACAACCCCTCTATTCGACTCCCCCACATCTGGATCACTTCTGGATTTTGTTGCTTCAAAAAAAAAAAAAAAAAAAAAAAAAAAAAAAAAAAAAAACCAGGAAAAAAGATTCAAGGCAGTACCAAAACTGGCCTCAGAGGGGAGCTCTTTCTCATGTTGACATAGTTGAAGAAGCTTGCTTTTAAATGTTAAATTACCTACAATATAAGAAGAGATTATTTTAGAAAAAAATATAAAAAATAATTTGAGATGCTGAAAAATTCCATTTAAATTTAAATATATTCATTTAAATATATATTTTTTAAAAAGTCCTGACACGAAGCTGAAAAGTGTTGTTTTCTACAGCCCATAAATGTTTTAAGAGTTGAAACCACTTACTATAATTTTGTACCACTTAAACACATTTATTTTTGTAGAAAGAACATAGATTTAAAGCCATAGTTGTGTTTTAAATATGAGTGCAAAAATCTAAATCTTTCCTCAAAACTTCTAATGTTCTCCCATTTAAGCTTAATTTTAAACCTAAATAAAGTGACACGGTGGTTCGTGGACTTGATGACTGCTAAATGTGGTTTTATGTTTTAAGATGCACTGTAAAAAACAACCAAAAAAAAAAAAGAAAAAAGAGTTGATCTATTTAGGGCCAATCTCAATTTTGTCTGTTAATTAAAATTCAACGGAGAGCTGACTTCTCTTTGAAGCGAGGCTGTTAAAATGTTTGGGATATTTCCTCCGCATTTGCTCTCAAAAATAACCAAACCCCAAAACCACAGTCGACATAAAGTTTCACCCTCAAGAAACTTTTTGAAGAGACGTGGAAGGAAACAATCAAGATAAATCCGAAGCCCGCGCACATAAAGTCGGTGCTCGCCGGGGGTTTTCAGCTGCATTTTGAGTTTTTATGTTTATGTATGCAGGGGTGACCAAGAGGAGAGAAAATAAACCAAATGCTATTTTGACTGTCAGCACATTTCAGCGTGTCTCTATACCCAGTAAGGAAATGCTCATTAGACTCAACATATTATGGGTTTTAAGAGGCCAGAGAGTGACTTAATTGCTTCATGTGGTTCATCCAGTGTGATGAGTTCCACTTTGTAGTTGTGTCAGCGATCCAATCTGTTTATATTGTGAACTTATTCCAAAGTATTTAGCGTGTGCATTCCTCTTTCTGCATCGCCACCTTGTTCTCAGGCAGATACATTCCTCCGTGTCAGTAAAGGGAAAATAATAAGTCAGCGGTTTGACAAATATGCTGATTGTTCTTTTCTTCTGAGAGTTGGAAGAGATGATGGATGCCATTTTTAATCCTGCACAATAACTTCATGAAACAAGACGAATGGTTCCTATGAGCAGCGTGCAGTTTTATTTAAAAAAGTGCATTTAGAGGAAAGACGAATGGAATTTGAAGTGATGTTCTATCAGTTATTTATCTACAGAAAGGACACTCACACAAGTGACGTCACTCAAAGTGAGTGGAGTAAACAGAAAGTAGTCCTCAATATTCATATGCTGCAAATCTGTAACTAATTCAGTTTAAATTTTTGTGAATTCAACACAACTATGCTTAAAATAGTCATCCTGATGCTTTAGAATGCTACGTTACCTAGTAAACAGTGCAGTTTGGCATGAGATTGTTTACGCTGCAGCATCAGCTCGTAGCATAGTAATTCAGACATTCAAACGTGTGTTCCAGACAACATGAGACCTTCCTCCTCAATCACCTCTTTGTCCTTTTTAGAAACTGGACTTCATGCTCCTGAATCCCCTCCATTTTCTGAATTTTTACTTCCTGGCGCTGTTTTCTATAAAATCATGTTTTAGCTGTTAACAAATTTTTCTTAAAGGGCCCATGTCATGGTTTTCCGTGTTTTCTGACTTATCTATCATGTTGCAATGTTGAGTTCTCACTTTAAACCTGCCAGAAAGTGCAAAAAACGGCATCCATCTGTCTAGTACAGCTAGAGAGAATTTTCAAGATTTCAGACCCAGGTTTCAAACCGTTTTTTTCACCCCAGCCCGCTATGAGGTCATAGCGATCTGGACTTGCTTATATGATCTAATTCTCCGCCCACATGCACGTACACGACATCTGGAGCGAGGAGAACGCCAGTGCTGCTGCCGCCATAGACCATAGACCGAGTAGCACAGACACAGAGTTATCCTCTCGTGTTTCTCTTTTCTTTTAGCGAGCGTTTAGTTTCACTTTCACGCGACGGCACTGCCCCCTGCTGCAGCAGAAGTGTCAGGCTGCCAAATAAGGAGAAACCCAGCAGAACCGGAAGGCGACGCATTCTTCTGATCTCCGAGTTGCTCGTTAGGAAATAATTACAGCGTATTTTGAGTTATAATGGATGCAACGCTAATCTAGAGGCATCAAAGATTACATCTGTTCAATATAAATTGATTTAAATAACGTGCCATGGGCCCTTTAAGCACACTTCAAAATGGCTGATATATACCTTTAAACCATGTAGATTATTGTTGTTAATTAGCATTGCTTAACGTCTGGTCTTAAAATGACCACATCGAGTATTAGTATTAGTATTAGTACTTTCATTAAAAACCTGCCATCTAGTCCTGTACATGTCTACTGCCCCCTGGTGAAGGATCTACAGTTAGAAATGGGCAATTTTAATTCTTTACTACTGTTATATAATTAATTACATAATATTACTGATTATTAAATTTGTTATAATAATAAAAACTAGATATGTTAACTACTTTTATTTACAATTTCAGGCTTTAAACGGTTAAGTTGGGTTCCTTGTGTTTTATTCTTAAGGAGGTAATTATTAAATATGATGACTGTAGTAATATAAATGATATATTATTAACAGTTTAGGGTCTCAGTCCAGCCTCGTGTCTTCTTCTGAATCATCGTCTTTTGTGTTTTAGTACTTAAGGACAGAAACTTATTGGTCTGTAAGGACTTGTGGTTTGTGTGTGTGAGAGGGAACAAGAGAAAGTGTGTGTCACTTCTTTTTGTGAGTGTGTGTGTGTGCCACTTCTGATCAGCTCTATAATGGAAAAACCAGGACAAACCAAGGAGACAGGAAAAATGAGTTTTCACCTTCAGTTTAAGTCATTCACCGCATCCTGTTCTGGTGAAAGTGCTCATAAGATATCTTTGTTTCCCTCAGACGCAAATTAACAAAGTGTCACGCATCCTCCAGATGTATAGAAGAGCTTTTTCTTTAACTTTTACTGTTTACTAGCTAACGGCTAGTCCGCACAGGCCCAAGATCAAAGCAGCTGTCTTAAAACAACTTCAGGCACAAAGTTTAGTGGAACAGTATTTTAAAAACCTTTACTTATATGTGTTTACACTTTTTGATCCTTCACATTGAATTCTGTGGTCATTTGCAGCAGAAATTAGCGGCAGAGCTAGCTAGCTTTAGCATCTCTGGTTCAGGGTGAAATTTAGCAATTAGTTTTGTCAAAATAATCATGAAACTACCGCTTAAGGGTTTATAAAAGTGTTTGCAGAAAACATTTTGAGATTAGAGTTGTTTTCAGATATTTTTCATCCACTTTGTTCTTAGTCCTCGTTGTGACTAGCTTGTTTGTTTGAGAACTAATCTCAGTTTCTTCAAAAAGCTATCTATAATAAGTAAGATATTACTAATTTACAACATTTCCACTGACATTCACTTCACTTCACTTGAACTATTCCTGTAAAGAGGCTTACTTTGGTCAAGATCTTATCCCAGACATTTGTGTAATAATTAAGAAAGAGGTAACATGAAGTAAATGAGAGTTTTTAAATAATCACCGACTGGCAAATTTTATGCAAATAAGATAAATGTTCAAAGTATTGACTATTTCATTATAGCTATTATTTTATAATTCAGAGGAATGTTTTTTCTTAAAGCCTTGCTGCTTTATAGATATCAAAACCTTTGGAGTTTCAGTTAACAACCAGGATTCTTAAAAATCTGTAAGTGACCAACCTCAATAAAATTAGGTCTTAAAACTGTTTATCCAATAGGTGCAAATTGAACATTTTAGTGCTGGTGGCAGCAGTTTGCTCAGTCACTTTAGCTCTTTTTACTGGTCTGCAGACTTAAAGCTGTATAATTTTTTTCCCTGTAATCCATCCTTCATTTTTCCCTGCTACATCAAACCTTATTGCTGCAAAGCCTCAGTAATTGTCCAAACAATACTCGTGATGTGAAATGATGACGATTATGAGGCTGGTGATAGATGGTGTTGAGTTGTGATTGGCCAGATGTTGATGGGTCGGTTAGCATCGGTCCAATGACATCATCACAGCCCAAGTGGAGCGTTTAAGAAGTCTGATGGTAAAACCAGTCGTACATTCAGTCACACGCTCGGCGGTATCACACATATAAAAACAGGGAGAGAACAAAATCTTGTTCTACCTCCCACAGTCTCAAAGGGTTCTGGTCCTATAGTTGTTTGATGTGTGGAAAAAAGCCTAAAATACTTTAAGGTGGCTTTACATTTCACTCATATGCCTCTGATTTCTACAAGAGTTATTCGAGACCATCAAAATAGAAAGTTAAAAAAACTTATTTAGTGACAGTTTGAATATACACATTTGACGGGTCACATTATAGGGCATTGGATTTTGTAGTGATTCATAACATTTGAACATGTTGCTTTCATTCTGCTGCATATGCCTTTTTTTTAAACAGTAACAAAATCCTCAGAATTAATAATTTATGTCAGCAGAAGTAGTGTATTAAAGGGTTTGACCCCTCATTAAAAGTTCTGCTCTCTAAAATGGTTGGATGCAGCTTCAGCACATGACTATTTTCCTGGCTGTAAGTCGGCAATCTGTTTGCAATAGGGCCGTGAAAAATGAGCCACTAAAACAGTTGGAAACTGACTTATTGAATGCTGTCAATACCAGGTGTTACTTAAGTCACACGTTTCTCGTTTATTGGTTCGTCTCTATGTGGTTAATGCAGCCAATATTTCATTTTGGTTGTAGATAAGACCTTTTATCCTCTTATAATAAAGCGTGAAAATGCCGAACAGGTTTTCTCTGTGCACGGAGGTGTCGATAAGCAGTGAAGCTGACCATGACCTCTGCTGACTTTAATGCATACAGTGTTTCTAACTCCTCAGTAAGGAGGATAGTAGCTTTAAAAGTTAGATGTCACTAAATAATGATATTATCTAACTTACTTTATCATCTATTTGTATGTAATTGTAACTGATGATTCTGGGGATAACAACAATGTAATATGAGATGCGAAAGTAAATTAAACAAACACTTTAACTTGTTTAGAGCTACAAAAAAATGTTGTTATGTCATTTTTGGGTCATAATTCCAATCCTTGTCCTTTACTGTAATTGGACTTTGGACTGGCAAAAGCGACCCAAAAGAAACACAAGTTAGGTTTTTAGTTATTTAAAGGCACACTATGAAAGTTTTTTTATATTTTTAAATATTTTCCTTGAGCCAGTTGATGCACCAGGACTGGGCCACCTGGGAGTGCTTTGGGGTGGGAGTACCTGCCTCACTGACAAGAGTAAAAACATTATGTGCTTCATGTCAGAGTCTAATAATGTTAAATAAAACCGTCTAGATGTTTTTCCCGTCTCATTCTCATTTGACTGCTTTTCAGTAGAAATGTAAGTTTTAAAATGTACTTCTTCAGTTCTTCAAGTCCTAAAGGGGTGTGTATCTTAGTGGAAGTAACATGTGATCACAGGGCTACACCATGTAAAAGGCATGCGTCCTCCTGGTGTTGCTGAGAATAACCAGATTATTTTATCTGGAGATACCAGCACCTACAGTGACCTCCCTACTTCTCTGTCTCCGTCTGTCTGTCTCACTCAAAGCTCGCTGTCCGTCTCTGTTTCCCCCATACCGTCAATAAAACACATCACAAGACATTTTGAAGTTGGTAAAACCTGAGCACACGTGTTGAGCATATGTAGCTGTACAGATTTGTGCATATTATGAGACAAGCAGACAAAGACCGTGATCTTGTGTTATCATTTGAGGTTTCACGTGTTTCCTGCCAGAGTTTTTATAGACAGAAAATCTTTTTGGATGATGTAAAGATTATGAGATCAGGGCGAGAAGTCTTTGCTGAAATAGGCAGGGATTGTCTGGTCAGAAGCCAAATTTTGAATAACATTTTGAACATATAAATTCAAGATAAAGCTTTAAATTTATTTGAAATTATTAATTGGATGTGGTTTGGTTGAAACAAACTAAGCAAATGGTCTCATGTAAATTTGTAGAGGGTTATTAATAGCTAATATAGCATGCTAACGAATCGCTTTTGAAGCTAAAGTTGTTCTAAACACCTGAAGATTAGCCATTAATTCGTCACTGTTCAGCAGCAGTGTTTCTCTGATCTGGTTCATTAAATTTTGCAGCTGATGTTTGGTAAAAAGATCAGTTGTGAGCACTATGAGTGTAACAGCCTGCACACTAAGGTCGTCCAGATTTACCAACAAAAAGATTTCTCAACATCATCAAAATATGTGGCCACAAGCTCAGGAGGGAAGAAAAGTTGTCTGCTGATCAAAAGATCAGGTCTAAATATCCATGGGTTAGATAGTAAACCCCTTACTTCCTCCTGGGCTTTATAAAAAATGACTCGTCTTCAGACATGGGTGAAATGCAGACTACAAATACCTCCGTGTTGCACTATAAGGGTGCACATAATTTTTCATCGAGATTCTCAAGAGAATCAAGGTCATCTTCGGGGGAGACGCATATGTGTCAACAATCTTTGACGCAGCGCAACACAACAGGATGTTCATCAGTGTCTGATCGTGGGCTGTGCGATCGAGGCTGGGAAAGCAAAGGCACGTTTGGACAGAGGGATCTGGTACGCTGCTATGATATCTGGTGCGCATGCACACTGGCGTGCCAGTTATGTGCACCCCTAGATGAATGTGGCCACAAACCATCAAGACTCCAGATCTCCTGACTCCAACTACCATCTACATGGTTTATCATTCTCTCATATTGTATATCATCCTTCTTTGTCATCTCTTTGACTCTTCTCAGCACGTTATCTGTTTCTTCCCTGAGAAAAATAATTGTGTTTAGATAAAGCTGAGAGACACACAGACACGAGGAGGTGGGAACAGCCTGCTTCACACTAACGAAGAGACTCATTATCAAATTTATGAGGACAGGAGTTACCGGGCCCCATCATTCTGCTGCTATGAGACAAGTAGTGAAAGAAATGCTGACAGGGAGATTGAGAGAGTCAGAAGAAGGATGAAGGGAGGACGAGGAGAGGATGAAGGCAGAGAGGGACCTCTGTGATAAAGACGATATTAATGATTTCATCTTTTTTTCCCCCTGACTTTGTTTTTCCTCTTCCATCTCCCTTTCACTCACAAACACAGCCAGCTGCCCCTTTCCTCTGTGTGTTTTCTTAAGATACCGATACTCCCTGCTTCAAAGAGTAGATGTGAACTTTTGCCTTGAAATACAGTGAGCTTGTATTCGAACACACATTAGCACACATACACATGGCGCATGACATTTTTTCACTGCCTTCCCCATAGAAACTGCCTCACAAGAGCAAAAGAAACACATTTTGCTAAATTATTTTTGCACACATCCACAGTGCTTATTCAAATGCTCATAACACAAATTTCACAACTTTTGTAGTTGATGCAGAGGCAGAGAAAGCAGCTCTGGTGATTTTGATTCTGTGGAAGATTTTTGTGGAGGAGCTTCCAATACTTGACCGGTCCTTCTGATTTTCCAGTTTGAATTGAACTGAATGTGTGCTTACTTTGTGTTTTAAATAAGGCTGGTGTTGACATTTTTGCAATTGCATCAGGACTGATTGTCATAAGTTAGGTTATCCAGCGTTAGGTCGGACCTGTTCACGGTGAGGGTTGGACTCCTTTGTCACCGGTTCTGTTCATAATCTTTATGGACAGGATTTCTAGGTGGTGTGGAGGGCGTTGAACTTGGTGGAAGGAGAGTCTGCTCTTTGCAGATGATGTGATCCTCCTATAGCTTCATCAAGCTTTGACCTTCAGCTCTTGCTGGGGAGGTGAAGCAGCTGAGTGTGAAGCAGCTGGGATGAGAATCTGCACCTTCTAATATGAGACAGTGGATCTCAACCAGAAATGAATGGCTTGCCTCCCTGACAGACCAGATCCTGAACCCTGAGGTTGTGACAGAGATACATGACAGAGACACTGTTCATCTTTTCTCACCCACTCTGACACTTTAGACCCGATAAGAGCGTTCAGGCTTCCTTTTTAGCAACATGAGATAGGACATGCTCACACTTACCTTTAACACTTAGACCAAAGTTGTTAAATGGACTTCATTGGGTGTTGGAGTGGTCAGGTTGATAAGTCCTGCACATTAAAGGCTACCTCTACATCTGACGGTGAGGATGGGTTTACTGTGGGGGAAAAGGTTGTAGAAAATATGAACAAAGATCCAAAATAGGTATAAAACTGGAAAATCAGGTACTGGTTAGTTTGATTAGTTCAATTCTAAAGGCTTGATGCACTTTGGGGAAATTTAGCTATTGCACAACATGAAAATAATTCCTGAGGATTGGTGATCTGTATTATCCTGTTGTGGGTGTCCTTTGGAAAACTTCGTCAGGGTTTGTTTGGGTCGTGCTGCCTGTTCTTCCTCCATGTGCTGACAGTGTGGTTGGTTGTACTTCCTTCAAACCAATTAATGGAAAAGTGGTGCTAAAAATTCATCTTTTGCCTTTTTTTTAGAGATTGCTTTGCAAATTTGCACTTTACAATCTGTCTCTTTAAAAAAAATCTATATTTTAATCGACAAACAAGCATCAATGCTCAGATTTGCCACTAAAGTTAATTTAAAGTCACCAGTTATACAGCCTCCACTCAGAGGCTGAGGTTTGAACCAGAAACCTTTTTGTTGTATAAATAATAAAGGTAATGTACATCCTATCCAATGCTGCACTTATGACTAATAAAATATTTTAAAATCCTAATTGTTTAAACTAGAGATGTACCACTACGATACTGGATCGGATATCGGTGCCGATCCAGACCTTTTAGCTGGATCGGTTTATCAGTAAAATTTGCCGATACTGGATCCGATATTATTTACTACACTTATCTTAATTATGAGCAGAGGAATAATATGCACATTACTTTGTACTGTAACTCAAAAATGAAAAATGTTAGACATTTTGAGGGTTTTCTGGTCCAAGTTATTTTATGTTAGAGGTTTATTATGTCTGATATTACAATATTTTAGTGTGTAGTATCGGTAGATATCGGGTATCGACCTAACTATCATGGATCGGCGCATCTCTAATCTAAATACTGATTCAGCATTCAGACTATAATCATGTTTGGTTTTCCCATGGATGTGTTTGAACTTCTTCTTTTTCTTTAATTTTTTAGCAATTTTATAACAAAACATTCATACTTATTCAGGGTTTTCTAGCTTTGACTTGTGGTATTAATATATTTGATACATTTTAAGATATTATTAACCTTGGGCCCATTAGAAATTAATTAAATCCTTAGTGTATAGCAAAAACTTTGTGCTCTTCAAATGTCAATCATTTCATCAATCTACAACAAGTCTCAGGATATTAAGCTATACATCTCAAAACTATTAAGATATATGTTTTAGCCATCTTGAAAAAAAATCACATCAAAACGTAGTGATTTCTGTCTTCTTTCAGGATTTGTGTTTTATGGTTGTAGGATCTCTGGTTTCTGGTAACTCTGTGTTCCGTTTTAAACAAATTGCAGTCATTTTTTAAATTGAGTTGATTCACCTGTAAAGCTTTTATGCAAAACATTGTAAGAGTTTTACGTTAATTGCCAAAATATATCAGCTAAAAATAACAGTTGAGCTCTGTTTGCAGCTAAATCATTCATCCAAACAGTGTTTTTGCAAGAACATTTCATAAAAATATACAGTATATAGTGTTTTGTGAAGTTAATTTAGTCTTTTTAGCCACATGTTTCTTGTATGTTTCTTCATTAAGCGTGTATTATGTGGCTGTTATCTGATGACCAGCTGATGGTGGTTATAGCTGAGTTTCCCCCCTTTTGAGAGCTTTTCCTGCACACAGTAAATCTCACTAATAAGGGCCAGGTCCTGGAAACCCCTCTTTCCTTCACCATTAGTCGACGAACACAGACAGCCTTCCAACATCTAGGCGAACCCAGCTACCAATGCAGAAGTTGGACTGTGAAGAACTCTGCTCTAAAGAAGATAAATGTGTGTATTTGTCTCCGTAATTCAATGCAATTAAAAGGTCATTGATAGGATAAATGTTGGAATAAGGAGGGTGGCAGCATGTCTGGTTCTTTTCTGTGTTCTAAAGGTGATTGCTCGTGGAGACGGCTGTCTGACAGGACGTTCTCACCCACGCAGGCTCATTAATTACACACGTAAACCTGTGCACGAGCACACACTTATCTGGTGTGCGTATGACGTTTGAAGTAATCCACAGCTCTTGTAGGATGGGAGGAGAGGGGTAACGGGGGGGTAGATGGATAGAAGGAGGGAGGAACTGCTGAGTTGCTGCTACAAATTACTTTCAGGGTGAGAGGAAGTGGCAGGGGGTCAGAATCATAATCCCAACTTGCTTTAGACTTTATCCAATCAAAATGAATAAAAAGAGTCTTATCAGTTAGTTTTCTACCAGCTTGGTGAGTCATGAAGCCAATCTGTTAGCTTTGCTCACAACAAGAGACTGGGTTACTAATCTAGGACGGGGTGAGGATGAGGTCTACTAGCAGAGGAAGTTTTTGGGAGGAAGGTGAGCTTATGGTCCATCTCCAGTTTCCTGTCCTGCTCAGAGTTGCTGTGCCCCATAAAGAATGTCTAAGCCCTCCTTGTCTGGCCCCCAACACGCCACAGAGGAAGGATTTTATTAAATTATGTGCGATTCCCATGTTTTGGTTACCATGCACCATAAAGCTGATGGTAAATGGTAACGTATCCTGTGGAACGTTATGCATGTTTGAAACGGGTGATGTGGAGCAAACAAAGCGTTCCGGGTCGTTCAACCGTGCCTTTGTGTTGTTTTTACAATTTAAACATAAAAACCATGAGACTTTAAACGATGCTCAACAAGCACCGGGTTGATTTTTGACCTCTTCTTAACCAAATTGGTAGAACTTCTTTAAATTTGTTGGTTCTCAGGCACAAACCCGACTTTTAATTATAGTCCAGAGATCTTAAACGGGGTAGGTGTCGGTGCTTCGGGACAGCCACTCCAAAAGCTTAATGCTATCCTGCTTTATCCAATCAGAAACCTGTCCTGATGTGTAGGCGGGGTTATTGTTCTGGATGACCAATGGTGTCCAAGTTTCAGTCATCTGGTTTCAGCTGAAGTTGTAGAATTTGGAAGTTCTCTTTATTCTTTAAAAATGTAAAACCTCACCAAACTACAAATGTTTCATTTGACCATAAAACTTTTCTCCAGAAGACACTTGTCTCCTCAATGTGGACAGCTGCAGGTTTCAGTCAAACTTAAAGGTGTCTCATTAGAGCAGGAGCTTCTTTATTGGTCCTCCCAGTCCATGCTGTGGACAGAGACACTATTATTCCAGCAGAATCCAGTTCATTTTAGACTTTAAACTGATTAGTTTTCATCTGAGGGCAACAGAAAAGACCTCGGCCAAGTGATGACACCAAAAACAACGTGTATACTTTTGTACAAATGTTTGAAAAAATGACTTTGGAATTTGTTGTTTAGAAATGGCTCCAGATAACATTTCCAACTTGTGCAAATTGATGTTTCTCCTTCTTACATCTTCACTGAGCTTCTTGGACTTCCCCATTGCTTTGAGTTTTCATCAAGTTCTGTCAATCAAACCCTTCTGATGCTGCAAAGAGAAACCAGCTGCAGCCAATCACTAACGAGGAGTTGATCAACCTTGGTTGATTACTATTAAGACATTCTGGAACCTTCAGCATCACTAAGTTAAATATGTAGGTGTTTATTTTTGATCCCTTGTGTTAGTTGTGACTTTTAGAGGTGGAATATGGTTATACGAACACATTTCCTCTGCTAAGGTGTGATATTTAGTATTGTCTGATTGTCTCAGGGGTCCATTGTGTTTTTATCAAGGCGTCACCTCTACGCCTCGCTGATCACTGAAGCAACAAACTCATGACATCTGCTCCAACTTGTGTTTATTTAAACTCTTTATTTTCCCAGAATGTCAGTGGTTAAGCGGTGTTACTTTACGCTAGTCTTAGTGAGCATTTCCTGCTCTTTCACGTACAGACGATGAGGATTTGGGGCTTTCTCCTTTCAACACCTCGCTCTGGTTGATCAGCAAAGATAAGACTTCTGTTTCGTCTCTCACACATCCCTCTCCTTCCTCCTGCTCTTTTTCTGAGCGATAAGCTGATGTTTACCTTTGTATGACTTTATTATGACTGTGCCCTTATTTCAGTGATGTGTGTGTGTGTAGGTGTGTGTGTGTGTGTGTGTTGGGGAATTGCTGACAGACACGAGCAACAGGGCAACAGCAGCACAAAGAGGCCTGGTCACGGGGTAAGAGGTGCTTGAAGATGTGTGTGTGTGTGAACGAGTGTTTATGGTGGTAATGGACTTCTCCTCTTTTGATCTCTTCACTTCACCTCAGTTAGCACCTCTGTATGTTAGGAAGCATCACACACACACACACACACACACACCTACACACACACGCACACACACACACACACACACACACACACACACACACACACACACACACACACACACACACACACAAATCTGCTCTCTGAACTTGATAATGAGACACCTCAGACCTCTGGTCAAACTAGAGCTTTACTTTTGGTCTTTTAAAAAGAAAACAACCACATCGTAGCCACATTTCTGTATTTTGAGCATCTTGTTTGAGTTTATGATCATTTTTTTAAAACTTTACAGGAAAACACATATAGCACAACTAAATATGTAACCCACACAGCTTCTACTTTATGTGCACGCCTCATGGGTGGATGTGTGTGCGTGCGCGCTCCACATCAATCAATTTATGTAGCGACGACGGAAAGACGGCTTTGCATTTTATTAGTTTCTGTCTCAGCATCTGCTGGATGTTTGCTGCGTTATATTTAGCCTTTACATCCCTGCGTCTGAAATTAGCCCAGCCACGGTTGAGCTAATTCTGGGAAGTAAATGCTAAAAAAAGGTCCACATAAAACACGTTCTCTGGTTTCCGCTGGCCCGGCTCTCTCTGATCACCCTGCTGTAACCTGCTAATCACAAGCAGCCCGGCAGAATGCTGGTACCGGCCCACTATGTTTAGTGTTTACGGGCTTTAAACACGGCCCTGTTTTAGATGTGCTACACTCGCAAAGAGACAACAGATGCAAACACATACACCGATGTGCTCATTCACGCAGCCTGCAGTTCGTTTTTTTATTAGCTTTGAGGTTAGCATGTCCACAGGCTGAGTGGCTGATAGATGTTTGTAGCTGAGGACTTACTTGAGCATGACTCCTATTTTTAAATCATAAAAATCAAAATGTTTCAAATATTAATAGGGGTGTATGTATGTAGTAGGGTTGCTACAGCCGAGTCAAATACTAGGGCAACATGACAAAATTGTGACAACTAAAAAGGCTGTTCAGCTACAACAGTTTTCCAACAATAAAATTAATAAATATCACAATATATCGCATTGCTTGTAGCATCGTGATATATCGTATCATTGCCCCTGTATCGTGATGATCATATTGCCAAATTCTTGCCAATACACACCCCTAATTATTTGTCACATAGAGCATCTTGAGACAATGCATTATTGTCAAATCAGATAATTATTGTTTTATTTTAGATCATTAACAGTAAGAGCATGAGGAAAACGTAATAATCATTTAAAATACTGTAACTCTTTCACATTGTTGACATTTATATATATTTTTAAATCAGTGAACTCTTATTTTTACTGAAAAGTCCCAAACATTTAAGGTTAAATCTAATTTGTTGAACGTGTTTTGTATTTTTAAACATTTCTTAAGACATACATTATATTTATTTAAAATAAACAGACTGATTTCTCCATAAACAAAGTTTTAATTAGTTTAATTAGCTTAGAGTCTTTATCTGACGAACAAAAGTTAACACTAGTGACTAAAAGGCTGTTAGAATATAAATTAGAAATCATTTAATCTTCCTTAAAGCTTAATTAATAATGAAATAAAGCAAGGTCTGTAGGACCTTTTATAATAAGTTACAACAGGGAAAACTTTCTTGCTAAATTGTTCCCAACATTTATTTTTAAATCAAACGTTCTTCTAAAATATTTAACCTTTAAAGTGATAATATGCAGTTTTGCTTGTTTTGGGCGTCCTCTGGTGTCCGTTTTAAATCACTGCATTAAAAAGTTACCAGATTGTTTCAACTTCTAAACGCCAATATCTACCTGTTGAAATGTCTCCTCAGCCTTCATAGTTTTCTACAGGAGCGGTTATTTACTCCTTCAATGAAATCAGCTGTGTTCAAGCAGGGAGAGATTGGAAAAAATCAGGAATCATGAGCTAAAAACTCTCCAGCGCTAGCATAACAGCTAGCCACATTGGGTTAGCCTAACCCTCGTGAGACACGTGACTTCCTGGGTACCGTGACGACGACGGAGATCTTGCAATCGTGGTATTCCGGATCTAATCACCAGATGGGGCTAAGTGACTTTTCATTAACTCTGTAAAGGGTCATATTAGCACAGACTGGCTCAAGGAAAAGATTTAAAAATATGAAAAAGTTGCATATTATCACTTTAACTACAAGTTGTTGCCTAAAAAAAATGTAAGTGTTTGTTCACAAGTGGTTTGATCTGTATGCTAAAAAATATTATATTTTTTGACCAAATATGGCAACTATACTAAACATGTCATCATCAAAAGAAGAAACAAAAATAGACTTCTGACATTTCTGTCTGAAGGAATATTCCTACCAGTGTGCAGACATGCAGCAAACGTTAGCTCATGATGTTGTCATGCTCTCATGTTTGCAGATGATGTGATGTTGTTTATGATAGAGGTTGGTTTCACACTGTTCCTTTGTCTCAGATCAATGTGTTTTATTTAATGAGTCTAAATGGATAAAACAGTTGTTTTCTTTCTTTCCACAGTGATTTCTGACTTTATTTGCAATGGAAATTAGCAGCAAGTCCATCTGTCTGTAGTACTTCTGGTTTAGCTTGTCACATTACTGTTCAAAAGATCACATTAGTTCTGCCAGAATACCATGCCAGAGATAAAATTTAAAAAAGCAACACAGAGAGCCCCATCATGATGCCTCCAGCTGTTAGTTCATCAGTCTAATTAGAACTAATCTTTATTTTTCCCAAACTGAGGTTCAAAGATGTATCTACAACTTTAATGATTCTGAAACAATCTGAACTATCCCTTTAATGTGGCTTTAAGTTCTTTTCTGTCCTTGCCTCTGTGTGGCGTTGCAGAGCGTGACGTCTACAGCAGCCAAGGGAGTCGTAGCTCTGCTCCTAAATTAAATACAACTCTCAGAGGGAAGAACAATCCGGGCCACACACAGCATGGTTACACTACTCCTGTATTTTAGGATATACTCATAGACAACGTGCATTAGACAGCCACTGACAGCAAACACTCACATGTGTTCAGATCGGGTTGGGAAGTCGAGCAGAAAATCAGTATGAGCTCAATCACACACAAACCTCCATTGTTTATGTTGGTGAAAGTCTGCTGGATTTATCTGTTATCACTACAAGGGCCAGTTTGCAAGGGTTCAAAACACAGTGGAATTATGGGAGATGAGGTTAAAGGTCAAGGCCAGGAACAGAAATACAGTGTGTGCGCTGTGTGGCTGAATGATGAAACGGTCTAGCCAGGGTGGGTGCTTGACACGGATCACCAGGCGTGTGATGGAAGGTGTTCACGAGGAATTTTGATTAGCACTTAGAGAAAACAAATGAGAGGAGGAGGAGAGGAGGAGGAGGGAGAACAAGCAAGAAGAAAAGAAAAAAAACGGACATTACTTCTGTTTCTGTTCAGCTGCTCTGACTCTTTATGCACTTTTGATGGACATCAGCAAGGATCTTTTATTTGTACATTTATTTCAATAAAACAACAAAAACTAAATTAGTAAGCAGTTGCTTTGTCTCTTATCACTTAGGATTTGTAGGACTAATGTGGTGGTGGTGGGGGGGGGGGGCTGGATTTGGTCCAACAAACCTCCAAATTGACAGATTCTCTTAAACCACTGCAGCCCACATTCTACAGTATATGTATAATCAGTTCATAGTTTTCATAAAACACATTTTTCTGTCTGCACCAGAAAGCGAAACGTAAATAAAATAATTTGAAATTGTTCTGACTTTTAACCTCTGTCAACAGCAGGATCCTCCTCAGCGTCTGAGAGCAACAGGTATGAAGATTACCACATAACACTGTCTGCAAGATAACAAGGAATTTAATCTGAAGCAAAGTGTTCTACAGAAGGAGGCTTTTATGTACTACAAACTTGATAGTTTTTTAGCCTAGTTGGTTATAATAAAATATTCTCTAGCCATTACAGCCAACGGGTGAGGTGTGTGAACACCAACAAAACATGAGCATGAAGAACATTTTTGTTTGGGAGAAAGTGAGACATTCAGAAGCCTAACTTAAAAACAAAAACACTCAAAATTATAAGCTAAGCTTTTAAAATTCCAACTGAAATTTAAACTATTTACAAAAAGAGAAAGGATGTTTGTGTTTGGTTATTTCTGTGTTGTAAAAATGTTTTTGACAGTCATTTATCAGTGGAAAGCCTGATTCGTCACCTGAGGGATAACTAAGGAAGGAGCAGCTGAACAGATGAGCTGCGCTCCCCAAAAATGCGACGAAATCCTTTCTCATGTTGGTTTTTGTTCTGAGTTGATTGGTAGATTGAGGATTGCACTTTCTCACAGTAATCAGTCAAAACTATCACATGTGGACCATTTTTACACATTTTACACAGAGTCCTCAGTAGCGTGTAGAAGATCCATACGGAGCCACAACAGCTTGGCTCCTCCTCCTCCTCATACTGGTCACATCCCACTCCTCGATCAGGAGTATTTGATGGTCAACCGATATGGGGGTGTTGGTCCAGGGCTGGACTGGGACAAAAAAATTTGGTCCTTGCATTTGGGACCAGACCGGCCCACCACATTAGTTAACCTTTTTGGACTGTTAACTGTGTATGCCAACACAAATATTTCAAAAAGTGTCATTTATTAACACTACAAAGATGTCTCGTCCACCACAGGGGAATCAAACTGGGAGGGGCAAAGGGCCTCCCTGCAGAAAGGGGCTCCCTGCAGAAAGGGCCTCCCTGCAGAAGGGGCCTCCCTGCAGAAAGGGGCTCCCTGCAGAAAGGGCCTCCCTGCAGAAAGGGGCTCCCTGCAGAAAGGGGCTCCCTGCAGAAAGGGGCTCCCTGCAGAAAGGGGCTCCCTGCAGAAGGGGCCTCCCTGCAGAAAGGGGCTCCCTGCAGAAAGGGCCTCCCTGCAGAAAGGGGCTCCCTGCAGAAAGGGGCTCCCTACAGGAAGGGGCTCCCTGCAGAAAGGGCCTCCCTGCAGAAAGGGGCTCCCTGCAGAAAGGGCCTCCCTGCAGGAAGGGGCCATCAAATAGCTTGGAATAGAAGTGTCGAAGTCTAATAATGTTATAATAAAATTGACTGAATGAAGTGGTTGAGTTGAACAACAATAATGGGGTTTCCATGACACCCATCTAAAGCTGAATGGTTTAGTCCACACCTGAGGAGAAGAGAGGTTCATTAATTTAGTTTTAATCTGACAACAAAGATTTAAAAAAACAAAAAGGTATTTGAATGAGTGTTTCATCTAACTGATGTCATTTTAATCAGCCACCCCTCATTAACTTTGTCCCATCTTGGCCACCATAGTCAAAATGTTCTGGCTGTGTGTAGCTCTGAATGCTCTCAGAATAACCATGTTTCTACTGGCAATAAGAAAGTAGTACGCTGACTTGTGTTAACAGGTGTATTTTTATTAAGGAAAAAAAAGCTGATTTATTGTGTGTTACTGTCTTGATTGTGTCACACCACACCTCTCGCAGTTCAACACAAATACGATGTAGAGGGAAGGAGAGGGAATGTTAGGGTTCAATAGAAGTCCAGAAACACACAGACATGTATTTTCATTAGATGCTAAATAGTCAAGGATGTGAATTCATGTATGAAAAGATGGAAGATGGCAGGAAGAGAGAAAGAGAGAGAGGCTGAGAAAGACCATAATTCTTTTGTGTGAGCAGTTAATAGCACATCACCAGAACCACCGGGTCACGACCTTTACTCAGTCTCCCTTTTATTTCAATTACAGGCACAAAAAGCTGTGTGTGTATGTGTGTGTGTGTTCATGCATCTGTGTGTGTAGGCTGAGATGGAGTGTGAATGGTGTTTATTTGGTCATGGGTCTCAACCGGATGGAAAGGTGTGGGTAACAGCAGCACTGGGAGGTGATATCATGAACACACACACACACACACACACGGTCAAAAGTACGCTCTTACTGGGAGACGAGCTCATGCTACATTAGCGTCCGAATGCCGTGTCCTTCCCAGCAACGTCTCCTGCAGCGGGCCGGTCATGGGAACGAGGCGCGCTCACATGAAGCAGCTGACGGCGAGGCGTTAATAGGAGACCCAGGACTCATTCTGGATGGGCTGCTCAAAATCTTTTTTTTTTATCGCCTTTTATATTTTATTTTAAGAACCCTTTAAGACATCAGTTGTTTCAGAAATTGAGCAGTTGAGATTTAACACACACAAAAAACGACGATTTTTAATGGTTCATCATCTTTTGAGAATAAAATAATCAGTGAAAACCACTTAATTTTATTCATCAATAATTGTTAACTTTCTCAACGTCCTCCCCACTTCAGTCCAAACATCCATCCATCCATCCATCCATCCATTTACTGTAGCCGCTTAATCCTCCACAGAGGGTCGCGGGGCAGCTGGTGCCTATCTCCAGCGGTCAAGGGGCGAGAGGCGGGGGACACCCTGGACGGGTCGCCAGTCCATCGCAGGGCCACACAGAGACGAACGAGACAAACAACCACACACCCACTCACACCTAAGGACAATTTACCAGCCCAATTAGCCTGACAGTCATGTCTTTGGACTGTGGGAGGAAACCGGAGTACCCGGAGGAACAGTCCAAACATATTAGTATAATTTAATATTCTCCAAAATGTCTGCAACACCTAAATAATGGTGCCACTACAATGAAACTTGATTATAACTGTGATTCTTTAGTTTCTGTCATGATTTTTAGCGTGCATGCACCTGGAGTTATGTGAGCTCATCAGAAATAGTGTGCTGAATTCTGGTAGCTGTGCAGGTTAGATTCAATGTGCAAAAGATTGTGGCTAATTTTGTAAAAATAAAAAATTTAAATAAAACTGCTTATTTTGAACCTTTGTATGCATGCATAAATAAAAAATAAGCAATCTAAATAATAAAAGGTAAAACTAAACATTAGAATTTATGTGTCTAAACTAGCTGTTTTTAATGGGTTTTACAGAAGAACTGTAAGGTTTTGTAATTTTATTGAGGTTTTACAGTGTATGCTCAGTTTAGAACAAGAACAGCAGGCTACTGACCCGGGTTGGACTGAGAAATGGTGAAATGTTCAGATTTAATGCCTTGTTTAAAGAAATGGAGGAACATGTTACAATCATCAGCTGAAGATAACTGAGCTGCTGAGGTGGGAAAGAAACGATGCTGGGATTATTCTTATTCTGAGATACGAGGTTACTGAAGAAAGAAGAACTGACCCTGTTGAGTCAAGAAGTTCCTTTAAATTTTCAAAGTGCACAACCAAACCTGTCCTGTCCTGTGAGTCTGGCTGATCAGCCAAGGTGAGCTGGAGACACTTGAACTATAGTTAAGAGATCGTCATGTTTAGGAATTATGGGAGAGCTGTTGGATTGATCCTCGATGTTGAAATCTCCAAAAAGGACAATCCTGATAGCTGAAGATAAGAAGTCCTGAAAGTCTGAGAGGAAAGATGAAGGGGATCCAGGTGGGCGATAAACCAGAATCTCAACTAGTTTTGGTCATGATGATTTCAAATGAGCTGTGGCAACTTGAGATCATTTGTCATAAAAATGCTTTGTAAAAATAACAGCTGTTCCCCTCTACGGCCTGTGGTCTGTGGTGCGGAGAAAAAAGAGCAGCCTTCAGGACAAAGCTCCTTGTGATCCTGTAGAGCCACTGGCTCAGATTTAACCTCTCTTATGATGCTGGTTTTGATTACACTTCTTATACAGTTTAGACCTCCAATTGTAGGCGCTATATCAAAGCTTAGATTGTCACAAAAGTAATCAAAGTGTCTCACGTGTCTATAGGGCCTTTAGTTTTCTTTCAAACCTTGGTACTCTTCAAAATCTCTTCAGAAGTGTTGTGGTTTCACATATTGTTGAGTAAATGTGTTACCTGCCAATCAGATTAAAGATAAAACTGGTCTTAAAATTAGAGAGAAGAGCCTTTTTGCCATAGTGCAGTTCTGTTTGCGATGCCCTGATGCTAACACCACTGGCATCTCACAAAACAACCACAGCTATAAACAAAAAGCATGTCCAAACAGAGCCCGGGCACTGACCCAACGCTGGTTTACACACAGGAACTGGTTACAGAGGAGATGGAGCCTCCTCTGCCCTGCCGGCCTCATTCATCTTCCTCCAGCCTCCGTAAAGATCCCGACTTGGATGGTCTCGCCTCGCTGCAGGTGTAAGTGTAAGCTTTGGTGTGATTTCTGAAGATAATCCAGAAAAAAGGGGGCTGAAGGAGAGATGCGGAAAGAACAAACCAAAGCAGAGAAGGAGATAAAGAGATGCGTGGGCTGATTGGGCTCGTCCTTGGCGCCTGTCTGCGGTTTTAGGGAACGGATGTGTCACCCGGATCCTCAGGGTGCTGACAGCCGAGCACAGAAACAGAGACTGTTGATGCTACCAGAGGTTATTTTGCTATGTGGGGTGTTTGTCTATGCTGTGCACCCTCTGAACCAGAGCAAAACATTTAAATGTGTCTTGGAAAGTATGATTGTTTAAAAAAGGTATTTGCTCCTAGTGTACATGTACACTACTGTATTTATACAGCAATAGCTACACAGCCAAGAATCAAACCTGCAACCTTTGATGCTGTGAGGCAACAGTGCTACCAACTGCACCACCATGCAGCCCATTTAGATTAAACTTTATACATTTAGATTTGATTCTTTACTTTGAAAACTATTTTTGACATTAAATGTGATGAAATACACCTGATTTAGGTGTCACTTTACAATCGCAGCCTCAAAACCTGCAAACCTTTCTTTTTATCCCATGCAACAAATGTGTAGTCATTAGTGTATTATCTGTGCATCAGTGGGGGAGTCTCCATACGTTCCAGAGTTATTCACACGTGGTTTTCTCATATCTGTTTTACTGCCTTTTGCTGTGTAACCCTGACCAGTGTCTAACCATCTGTCCTGCTCTCTGGATGCTTGTAATAACTGGTCTTCCCTCACTATCCTCCCCCACTTGGGACTCTCTCCTCTCACATGGGGGAAAGAAATACCTTTCTGAAATCTGAGAACTGTGTCTTAAGGAATGCAGAAATTAATTTATGGCTTAATGATGGTAAAGATTCTAATAGAGTCAAACAAAAACATGTATTTTTTAACTAGCTCATCAAAAGAAAACTTACAGCTGCAGGGAGGTACTCAGAGGTGTCAGAGAAGAGATAAGAGAGGATATATCATGAAGCTGCTGTGTGTGTGCCTACATTCTGCTAAAAGCTGCAAACAAAAGTCTGTTTGTTTTTGGTTTGGGTTTGCCATGTTTTTAATGTCATCATAAAAAATAAATCAAAATGCAATCAAAAGATATGAGGTCAACAACAACCAATATACTTATGCACTATTCCTGTGGTCAAATGCAGCCATGTCCAGAAAGGTCTCTGAATTATCGTCCAACTGGAGTCAGAGGAACATCAAGCTACTTGGAGATGGTCTTCTAGCCTTTAGCTTAAAAAAAAGCTGGTAAAGTTAATCAGATTACTTTCTGGTTGTGTGTTTCATTCAAATCCATCCAGTGGTTCATTATATTTTGCTAACAGAACAAAGTTGACTCTAACAGTTCATGGAAATTCGTTTAGCATAAATGTTGCTACTAAAACATCCCATTTTATCCCAGTATCTGTCAAATGGACACGGATAGAGCCATTGTTGTGTTCGCTAAGATTAGATGTGGCAGCCATCTTGCATTTGTGTTACAGAGCCTGTGTGGTTGTTTCTGTATTCACACAACACAAAACAAAACTACATGAGCAGGGATCACGTAAAATTCTTTTAGCAATTTCTATATATAAAGACAACCACTACATGTTATTTTTATTTCTGCTGATGAAGATTCTGTCTAAAGTGGCAAAAATTAAGGGCAGAAACCTGAAGTTTGTGTGTGTCTCTGTGTGTGTGTGTGTGTGTCTGTGTGTGTCGGTGCGGGTGTGCGTGCGTGTGTGTTATGGTAATAGTCTCATATCCGCTGGTTTCCCTTTTGTTTTTGTCGGTTTTTAAAATCCTGTGAAAGTCCGACCTCTGTTTCCTTTTTGTCAAACCTCAGAGTGAAAATATGCATGTTTTGCCTTCACTGGGATCACAAAGGGGCTAAAGGGGCCTAATGAGTATTAGAGGATGGATCTGAGTTTGTGTGATGTCTGGAAAGAATCCAGGTTCAAAAGCTGTTTGAAGGATGTGGATGAATTTTAGCAAAACTTATTGTGTTTTTGAGAAGACTTTCAAATGTTACATTATTTTCCTTCAGGATACAAATCAGCTGACTCAATTTAGAGTAAAAGAAACTGTAAAGACCTGTAGTTTGAGTGAGGGGCTGCTGAGCTGCGTGCTGCGGGGTTAATTAGGCATATCAGACACTAATCCCTCTCCAGGGTCATCTGCTGGGGTCACGCCTACAAAGAAAGAGGTCACAGCAACATCCGGCTCAATGCATTAATGATGGATTCATATTGGGGGGGTTTGTCTGCAACATATTAGCACACTGAGCTGAGTCTAGAGGTTCTTTTCATCACAAGAACTTAAAATCCTTCTACTAAATGAAATGCAGTGACTGAACAGAACAGCTGAGTACAGCGTGGTGTTTATTTGTTCAGGCCGATTGGCAGCAGATGGAGCAGCATTGATGATTAGCCTCTGATCACCATTATTGATCCGAGATTACAGTGAAAAGGCTTTACTGTATTCACCACAGCAGGCGTGACGGGGCTACTGTAGCCCACTGGGGACAAAACGTCCTTCTTGTGTACAGTGTGTGACTGCTCTGCAAGGACGGAGATTAACACAAAGCACACACACTCATACATACACAATGATGCACACTGACAGAACAAAACACACTAAACTCTCTTACTGAAATCATGTGGTTTTCAAATAATGAGACATTAAAGTGAACGTTTGTGTAAAAGCACATCTACTGACATTCTCATTGCAAAGCCTATAATTTGCTGAAGTGGTCCGCGGGGGAAAGTATTAAAATGTTCAGATCATTGGTTCCTTCTACGCTTCCTTTGGTTTGATCTTTATTCTCTTTGAAGTAATCTTTTTTTCATCCGTTACCACAAAAACTTCAAACTTGCTCTGTAAGACTTTTCCTGATCACCTCCCCTCGCTTAACGCTTCACTCCAAGCTCTTTTTGCACTCGTCTTGACAACTTCCTGTTTCCCTCCTTGAAAGGCCTCCGTTTCTTATTCAGCACATTTATTTTTGCTTTGTTATTGAGGGAAATCCTCACAGTCCTGGTGGGCAGCAGTGCAACAGCAGCAATGAAGGAAGGGCAGAGGAGCTAATATTTGCATGAACTAAATTACCGGTAGTTTTTTTTCTCTGGTGGAGGATTAGGTACATTTTGGGGAAGTAAAGCAAAAATAGTTTGTTAAATTAATTAGAGTTTAATAAGGTTTTATTATGATGTTTACAAATATACAGAAATCTCAATTCAAATGACCAAACACATTGTAAAAATGTTATGGATTAAAAGATATATGTTCTAAAAACGAGACTAAATGATTAAATTACTTACTACAAAATATCAGTAAACTTGCATTTTGCTGGTCATTTCTTTGTTGTAACAAATCCTGGAAAGGAAAGCCTGATTAGTCACCTTTAGGTGTAACTTGTAAGAATTGTGCATCCAGCTAAACATGAAGGTAGCACCCAAAAATCCACTGTTATAATCTCCTGTTCAGTCATTTAGAGCTTTACATGGCTCCTGGTCCCGGTGTGTTCCAGATACAGGTGTATGATCCTCTCCTGTGTTTGAGTGACCATCACCATCACACTGGTTTTCTTTCAGTAACACCTGGTTGAGGAAAGCAGATGAACGTGACCTCGAGTTGATCTGTCTATAAAACTTAGAGGTTCTTGTCAGAAGATAAAAACTAGTCTAGTTCTCCCAGTAATTCCTCCAAATGACTCCATCGTTTCACCTCTGGTTGTATTGAGCAGACGTTTTCCTATATTTACCTCCTGATGAGGTCATCTGAGTCCATTTTGTATACTTGATTCTTTCAAATATTGCACTGCTGCTGCTGAGGAAAGTATTGTGTGTGTGTGTGTGTGTGTGTGTGTGTGTGTGTGTGTGTGTGTGTGTGTGTGTGTGCGTGTGTGTGTGTGTGTGTGCCAACTTCGGGTCAGGAGAGAGGTCCTACCCCAGGTGGAGGAGTTTAAGTATCTCAGAGTCTTGTTCATGAGTGAGGGAAGGAGGGAGCGGGAGATCGACAGGCGGATTGGGGCAGCGTCTGCAGTGATGCGGACGCTGAACCGATCGGTTGTGGTGAAGAGGGAGCTGAGAAACCAAGGCTCTCGATTTACCGGTCGATCTACGTCCCAATTGTCACCTATGGTCATGAGCTTTGGGTAATGACTGAATGAACACTATCACGGATACAAGCGGCCTAAATGAGTTTCCTGCACAGGGTGGGTGGGCTCAGCCTTAGAGATAGGGTGAGGAGCTCGGACATAGAGGGACTTGGAGTAGAGCCGCTGCTCCTCCATATTGAGAGGAGCCAGTTGAGGTGGTTCGGGCATCTGGTCAGGATGCCTCCCTCTGGAGGTGTTTTGGGCATGTCATGCCGGCAGGAGACCCCAGGTTGGGCGTCCCAGCTGAGGAGCTTGCGGATGTGGCTGGAGAGAGGATGGCCTGGGATGCTGCCCCCCTGACCCGGACCCGGATAAGTGGAGGAAGATGAGGCAAGGTTGAATTTACTGAAGCATTTTGGTTTAAAATGCAGTTGATTGAAGGTAAGGAGGAATATTTGTCTCTCTAGCGCCACCACTTGGTGGTTGTTGATTGGTTTTTGTTGTTTTTTGTTGGTATACTGCGATATTCTACTCTACTGTCTCAGAATTCTAAATTCAAGAATTTTTATTTATCTAGGAGAAAAACAAAAACCACTTGAGAACCACTGGTCCAAATAAACAATGCTTATTATCGATTTAATAAGACACAAACCCACAAAAGTATTTTCTTTCAACCGGGGTGCCATTTTAAGACAAATAAACACACTTTACTTTGATTTATTGCCAAGGAGCATCTTTACAATCAACCAAACACCAAGTTCTCCAGCTTTTGTGTGCTAAGTTTAGTGTTAGGGTTTTAAGTGACTCTTCACTCTGAAGGCTTTTCTGTTTCTGCTGATTTAACGTGTTCTACTTTTAAATCCAGTTAAACCTGAGACCAGTGCTTTGCAGCTGGAGACCCTTGGGATACCCAATGTACTCAGAATGAAACCATGAAAGTAGTGTTTGTTTGCTAAAGTCAGACAAGCAATTTAATGTAAGGCAAATAATATTGCAAAGTTCACACACAGACCACAAAAACAATAGTTTCAAAACGTGTCCAAAGACTCCTGTTAATACCAGAAACCCTGTTGAACCTAATGGAATTGTGACATTTAGCCACTCATCTCTTATTTCTCTCTCATTCCATCTCTGAATGTCATGCACTTGCTCATCTATTTTTATGTGACAGCTCTGGTTCTGTGACTCCGCTCTACAACACCTTGACTTCCTGTATTGTGTTGCATCTTCTTTTCATCGCCTCGGCTCGGCTCTTTATGATCTTTTTGATTATTTTGGACAGCGGCCTGCTTGCATTTGTCAAAATCCAAAAATTACTCGGGGGCGGGGTTAAGTCTACCCAGAACCCCTCATGAACTCCAGCCAAACCATTTAATCTTTTCTCAGTGTTTTTCTATCTTCACCTCTACAGACAGGTGTGGTCTGCATTAGTAAAATGTACAATAGTATGAAGGAACGTGGAATGTGGAGGTTGAAAATGTTCTAAAATAATACGTTTTGTAACCTATAGGCAACAGCCCCCAACCCACTGGAAACAGGTCTGAGATCCACTTTGGGTTACCACCTAATAGAGAATCACAGTTTTAGATGTTCCTCAGAAACACCTGATTTGAATGAGATCAACACTGAATAGGTCATGCATCCATTGAATCTGATGTGTTGGAGCAGAAAACAGCTTTAAAACTGCAGGATAAGGGTCCTGGACTGCACATTGTTAATCTGGAAGGCACATAATGGCTAATACACCATGAGATATGAAGCTGTGATGAATTAGAGATGTTTAACATCCACAAACCTTTATTAATACTAAGTTCTTCTGTTGTTTCTAAATCATTTTGGTTTTGATTGGCTGTCCTGAAGCCTGCGTGCGGTTGGCTGTCAGCTCGTTTGATTGACAGCTCAACCTGGGTGGCAGGAAGCAGTGACATCTCTGTCGCTACGGAAACAAACCAATCGACCAATCGCTGCAGAGCGAGAACCCCAGGGATTCTTAAAACACATGCCGAAGATTTCCTCAAGTCCAAAACACACAAACACACACATGCACACACACACATGCACACATTCTCCTCCTGTGTGCCGTGCTGCGTCGTCGGATATCAGCGTGCACGTTGCCAGAGTTTATTTGTGCGCGAGCCCGTGCGTGTGTGTGTGTTGAGCTGATGTGTGTTTTCTCCCCCGTGCGGTGTGGTCTTCTTTCGACACCGTCTCCGGGTCGTTGACGTAGTTGTCATGGGAGAGTGCTCTCCGGCCCTACGCGCACCAACACACACACATGTGCACACGCGCACACAGGGGTCAGCATGTATAAAACAGACCAAATAAACCAAGTGTTCACACCACCAACCCACCGCAGACTAGACAAGCAGACAGAAAGCGAGAAGGCGACATGAGGAAGTGGAGGGGAGCAGCAGGATGGACGTTTGGTCCTCACCTGGAGGCCATGATGCTGACCTCCAGACCTCACTGTAAGGACAATAAGACAAACTTAGAGTCCTGTCATCACTGGATTTGACATTTCAAAAATTGTTGCTCCAGTTCTTTATTTGTCCCTCAACTCCCTTTATACCACATTCATCTCTCTTTTCTCTCCTTTTTCTTCCTTTATCACATCCCTTCTCAACTCCTCGTTGTATTTGCTGTGTTTATTTCGTTCTTCCTCCCCAGTTTGGTCTGTTTATGTCTCCATCATCTTCCCTCCCTCTCCGGTTGTCATAAATCGCTCTCTTGTTGGCTGTTGAAGTGTGAGGAACGGCAGATCTGACGGATTCTCACAGCTGTTTCAGGCGTTCCCAGGTTCACTTCAGCACACCGCCCTCTGTGGTCCCAGCATTCAGACCTGAAGGCAAAAATATACAAGACACATATAGGGTTTAAAATATTTGCTCTGCTTTGATGTTTGCTTGACTTTTCTCGCCAAATACCCGAATAACTAAACACGTCTCGTTCAGCAATGAGACGAATCAGGCACCGCTTTTCATTCTGAGACAAACCTTTGCTTTATTTGGAGGTTTATAAAATGTTTAAAACTTATAAAATGGTTTTTGTCTAATTATTTTTAATCACTAAAACATGTCAAATGAAATTAATCAATTGAAATTAAAATGAAATCAGACAGTCCTTTAATTGTCTATAATGAAAGTTTTCATTTTTTCTTTTTGTACTGTAACTTGTGTGTTTATTTCCTCGTTGCCTGTCTTCTAACCAGATTCTTAGTGTCTTTAAACTGCTGACAGTTCTTTTGATTGACTTTTAGACTAATTATTAAAAATGATCTGGTCCTGGCCTGCTGTTCTTATCTTTGAATTGTTCTGTTTTATTATTTCTTTTATTTACTGTTTGTATTTTACCATGTTCAGCGCTTTGGGCTGCCTTGATTGGTGGTGGGAAGGCACTTTAGAAATCAATAAATGATGATGAAACAATAACAAAATTAGTGCAAAATAAAATAAATAAAAAACCCTGACAAACAGCAGGTGCATTTAACATTCTTTTAGTAAATTCAGCAGTGAGCAGCAACATTAATTTTTGGTATGTTAAAACATGAGACTACAAGAGATCCATTCTTCATGCATAAATGTTACTGCATTTCTTCAACCTTCCAACTATGTTTTTGAGATGGATGCCAGAAAAAACAAACCTGGTTGCAGAATTCAGATCATGAAAGAATGGATCCATCCTGCCTGGCATTAACCCTTCAGGCTGCTGGTGTTGTAATGATGATGAGCTTTTCTTGTCCCTCTTTGGGTCCCTTAGTACCAACTGATCCTGGTTTAACCTCCACAGCCTATATTGTTGCTGACCATGACCACAGTGGACCCATCTTCTGATGCTACTTCCAGCAGGACAATGCTCCATGTCACAAAGATCAGATCATCTCTACCTGGTTTTGTGAAGATCACTCAGTCCCTGTATTAAAGGAGTGTGAGTCTGGACCGTGAGTGTAGTAAGTCAGGCTTGTTCACTGTGAGGGTTGGACTCTGCCAGGGCTGCCCTTTGTCACCGGTCTTGTTCATAATCTTTATGGGCAGAATTTCTTGGCACAGCCATGGTGTGGAGGGTGTCAAGTTTGGTGGCGGGAGGATCTTGTCTCTGCTTTTTGCAGATATGGTCCTTTTAAGCTATGACCTTCAGCTCTTGCTGGGGTGAGTGGTTGGGATGAGGATCAGCACCTCCAAATCTGAGACCATGGCTCTCCACCAGAAAAGAATGGATTTCCAACTCCGGGTCAGGGGAGAGGTCCTCTTTGTCTCAAGTGGAGGACATCCTGGAGAGATTAGATCTCTGCACTAGCTTTGGCATCCTACCAGTTGAGCTAGTGGAGAAGGGTGGGGAGAGGACAGTCTGGGTTTTCTTGCTGGGGATGCTGGCATGCAACCTGGGCTCAGATAAGCAGAAGACAGCGATAGGAGACAACGACTGGACTCCAGTGGCCTCTATAGTCACCAGATGTTAATCAGTCCAGAACCTTTGGGATGTAGTGAAACAGGAGACTCATACAATATCATGCATGTTCAACTGTGTGATGTTATCACGTCAATATGGACCAGAAACTCAGAGGAATAATTCCAGCACCTTGTTGAATCCATGACAGGAAGAATTAAAGCAGTTCTGAAGGCTTTAAGATGGTGAACAGCATTATTTCAAGAAGGTACATTTGTAATTCTGAGTCATGCAGGCTGAATAACTTGTATTCTCTTGATTTAATTAGATCTTACTTATCTAAACCTTTAAAGATCTTCATAGTTTAGAACATGTTACTAGAATTAGTTATATCACTGCTACTTCACTGACTTTGTTTTGCTTTGTTGAGGTAAGAAGATTCAATGTCGTGTGTCAGGAGAGAATCACAGGGCACTGCCAAATATCCTCTCAGCTCCTCACCTCTCAGCAGTGCTCTTACCCCCGCTCACACACACACACACACACACACACACACACACACACACACACACACACACACACACACACACACAAACACACACACACACACGCACGCACTCTTCATTCCAAGAGCAGATCTCAGAGCACAGTTGTCTTACGCCCACCATGTGACCTCTCAGCTGGTGATAACGATTTCACTAAATTGAAAAATATGATCATAAGAAAAAAATCCCTTTGACTAAAAGAAGACAAAAATCATAGAGGTGTGCGAAGCCTCAACGTGTCATCAAGCAGCTTCAAGTCAACGTTATCACCGGTTTTTACGTGTCTCTGCCTGCCATGGTTCACAGAGACACCATCACATCATTATTATCACCAACAAGGATAAACAAGTTGCGACCTCCGTCTTTCTCACCCCATCCTTCTTCCCTACTCCCTCCCTCCTCACTTTCACTCCCTCTCTGCTCCCTCACCCTGCCACCTCTACCTCCCCTCTTGTCGTCTCTCCCCTCCCTTCGCTCCTCCCTTTCTCCTTGCCCTCGTTGAGTGAATAGTGATCATGTCTGGCGTTTCATCGGCTCTTTGCACTTCTCTCCTCTATTAAGATTGATGGGCTGCCTGACTATAAATGAGCAGGCTGAGACTTTGGCAGGGCTGCGGTCAGGAGAGGGCTACGTCCACGTAAACACACACGTGTCCAGATATGGAACCATCTCTATTAGCAGCAGAATGTGGCGCTGGGGCCTCCGGAGGACATGGAGGAATACACACATGGAAAAGAAAAACATTCTGACACACCTACAAACACAGTACAGGGATGACCTGACTATCAACAAACAAACATTCTATCAGTGCTAACCTTGAATAAATACTTAAATAACTCAGTCCATAAAGTGTTAATATCACAATATTGATTAACCCCTCAAAGACAATTGTCTCAAATTTGCGTCAAACCACTTCAAATAGAGTATTATGATTAGTACGTTCATCAAAAACCTGCTTTATCCAGTCCTATATATGATTACTGCCCTCTGGTGGAGAATGCACAGGTAGAAAGGGCCAATTTTATTTCAGAAATATTGTAATTAAGTGTTTTTAATCATTTTGTAGGTAATGGGTCAGCATTACATATATTTGAGTGGAGTTCAAACTGAGCATCGGGGAATGTGGCACGGTTGTTGGTACCAGAAGAGCCGAGTATGTCAGAAACAGACCTACTGGGATTTTCACCCACAACCAATCTTGCCACATTTACCTTGAAAAAGTAATCTGATTACTGTTTATTCCTTTAAATGTAATTAGTTACATGTTTGTTGTCAGCATTAGAAAGAAGTTTTGGCAATAAAGCCTGTCAAGTTTTATAAAGCCGTCCTGTCTATTGCATTTATATGACGTCATTAGCAATTAGTCAAAGTTGACTTGACTTTCATTACTTGGTAGTCGACTTTAAAAAATATTAAATCATGCAATCCCTACTGTCAGCTAAGAACAGGAAATCCACACAAGATCACCAGAACTGGACTAGAATTATCATTAAAGCATTGATCTTTCTTGCCTTGTATCAACAGTTCAGGTTACTGTTGGTTTCAATCTGGTCTGGAACTTTTGGGTAACTCAGTAGAATGTTTGTTTGGCAACCAGAGGGTTGTTATTACAATCCCAGCTCCAGCTTGTGTCCTTGGGTACTTCACCCACTTTAGCTGTTGGTGGTGGTAGGAGGGTCCAGTGGTGCTTGTCACCTCACTTCTGTGGCTAAAAAATTTAAAGAAAATACGTTTGGACAATTTTTCCCAATTTTCTTAAAATTAATTCAACAAGTAGCTTTTTTGAGTGTAGGTGTTAACTGATTCGAATAAGTTTCACTGATGTGTTTAACTTTTCTTGAGTTTTAGTTGCTTTTATTTAATAAGTGTGTATCAGGTGGTCATTTAAGTTAAAAGGCCTGAGGACATTAGGCCGTCCACTAATGCAGCTGTGAATACCTGTCCTGCCTTTAGGACTCAGGAGGGACAGAACCACATGGTTAAAGAACCGATAGACGTTTACAAGACATTTCAGAGCCTCTCCTTTCTTTTTGGCTGGACACACAGTCTATCAGGCGTTCTCACTGTCTCACGTTAGCATGAGGTGTTACATACTGACTGCAAAGTTTACACGCCTAATCACATGACGGAGCGTTCTGTATGTCTCTGTGTGACTGTCGAATCAGAGTGAGAGTGTCATGGGAGGTGATCTGTTGACATGGGAATATTACAGGAAAATATTATGTCAAAATGATTCCTCTGCAGCTCCTCTGAGATCAAGGTTCAAGGAGGAGGCCGAGAAACACACGGCTATAAATCAGCTTAGCTGGGCCAGATTTGATGACAAAAATTTAACAGCTGTAAAGGACACCCTGAGCCTCGGATTCCTGCAACTGTCATCAAATACTCGGTAGGCCATTAACGGGTCACGCAGACGGAACAGAGCTGAGCCTGCAGCACCATCAGCAAACTCCTGTCACCAGCTGAAGCCTCCTGGTGCACAGGTGCACTTCCTGGGACAAAATAGCCTCTTTGTCTCAAAACATGTCCTCTCCTAAATAAATCTGTAGCTCATTAAATATGAGTCTAACACAAAAATTACAAGATGTTTTTTATAAACTAAAATCTGACTCAAAACTCCAAACTTTAAGAAGTAAGATCATTTATTTTCATTTCACGCAGACTGCCATTTGAAGTGTTTTTTTGCCTCTTACATGTTTCTCTGCCAAACCTCAGTCTTTTCCCGAGGGAACGTTCTTCAACATGACCTCACCTGTGGAACCACCAGTTCATATGCGTGATCACGTATGATCTACCGCAACCCCCTCCCCCTCTGAGCATGCTCAAACACGTGGTTTCATCGTCTGGTCGTATGCTAATACGCACTTCAGTCACCAAGCTGTAAAACCACAGAACTGGACTTTAAGCAGGCGTCAGTGGTAGAAAAAACTTTCCACGCCACTCAGTTGCATTTACCGACATTCTTTGGCTTCAGTTCTAGCTCATATTTAAAAATACCCACAAACTTATATTCAGTTTATTGAAAAATATTTTAATAAAAATATATTTTTGTCTAAAAACACTAAGAAACCCAAGTTTGCTGAGGGATTGCACATGCACAGGGGGATGAAAGCACAGCTCACATCCTGTTGATCGCAATTAAAAACAAGGACCTGCTTTTTATGTTTATTTTTAAATAAAGAGAATAAAAGATGAATGCGACTCCTTCTGGGGAGGAGTAACTGATGAAAACTCCACTCATGTCTCTAAGTGTTTGTCTTTGTTTGCATATTAAAGCTGGAAACTGATCAGAGAACTAAAATCTATTGATTTTGAAAGTGACTTTGTTCTTCATCCCTTAAGACCTGCAGCTCCCTCTGTCACTCCTGCTGTGCCCTTCAGTCTGTGCAGCTTATCAGAGACTAACGAAGGCTAATTGAACCCACCTGCTGGCCTTCCTGAGCGTGTTTGCTGCTGTCTATAATTAGTGATGTTTAATTTGGGAATCTATCAACTAGCTACAATAAACATTGGACTTTACCAAGTCTCAAATTGCAGAATCACAAATATCATGACAAACTTATGACAATAGTCTAAAAAACAGCCAGTTCAGTTCAGAATGGTCTACTTTTCCCATTTATTAAACGTTTCCATCTAAACTGGTTTAATTACACCAGTAAATCATGAGATGATTTGTGGATTTAATGCAAAGACAATGTTAATCTGTACATTAGTGTTGTGGCAAATTATTTTCCAGCATAAATTGTTATTGTTTTGCTTTTTTAAATAGTTTAAAATGTCATTTATTAAAGGAAAAAAGGTCCAAACCAACCAGGTCCTGTGTGAAAAAATATTTTATCCTTTAACCTAATAACATCCCATCATGGCAACAAATACAATCAAGTGTTTGAGATAGCTAGTAATAGCCTCTGTGCACGCATCAGTTCCGTGTTTGGCGTGAGGATGGTACGAGACTTCCGGTCTCCGTGCTAACGATGGGAGGTGGGAAGTTGATCTTGTTTATACTGTACAGAACGGCACACAGCAGTGGTGGTTAGACCTGCTATCAGTATGTTGTTGAAATGCAAATTTCGTCAGTGCACATGTCATGTTTAGGACACGAACACATAAAAGCTCAACATAGAAGGCCGCGCACAAAAAAAGAAGAAAGATTTGCAAAAAAAGACAAATTTACAAGCTCCCGAAAGGAAACTAGCAAGCACAGTATGTGCTTCCAGCGGCTACCGGAAGTTTATGTCCATCCTGACCTTCTACCGGAAATTACTTCACGTAGCTGCGTGCACAGAGCCCATTAGTCTCTCACGTCGCTGTGGAGGAATATTTACCAACTTTTCTTTACAGAATTGTTTAACTCAACCACATTGGAGGGTTTAGAGTGCTGCTGCTAGTTTCCTGTTAAATAACCAGACAAAACAGATTATTTTAAACCAAATGTTATATGTGAAATTTTCAGGGTTTAGTCATTGTTTTCAAAATGCATAGATTTTCTTTTATGGGACAGAGTTAAAGCTGTTGGTTCTTGATGTTTTATATCATTGACAGTTATTGGAATTGAATCAAGTTTAGGATTAAACCCTCTTAATGTAGTCAGGTAACAAAACCAGAGTACTTGTCAACATTTTACACAATAACAAAAAGCTATATTAAAGTACATCATATGGAACCTTTTTATTTTAGCCTTTGCAAAAATCTTATTCATGATTGTGATGTCTGACGCTCCTAGTGGATCTGAACTAGGCTGCTGTACTTTTAGAGTAAAGCCAATAATGTTCGAATAAATGTTCCTCAAATTTTACATTTCTGTTAGGATAAGAAGAGTTGAGCTTCCTGGATCTGTGAAGATCAGATTGGAATAAATGTCTGATTAAATCTAATCTTCATGTCTGCTGAGGCACCAGCCTGACGGAGACTCCTACACCGAGCTGCTTCTTTATCTCCAGAGGAGGATCCCTACTTGTTGGGATAACCTTTGACCTTTTATCTAACACCACGAATATTACTGAGAGATTATTAGAGTGAAAATCAGTGATTTTAGTTCAGATTAAAAGGTGATTTATAGGGTCAGAATGTGTTTAAAGTCCTAGAAATGACACACCTCTTTCCCCCTTTGTCCCCCTCCTTTGGACAGATAGCGTGACAGATCCGTCACGTCGGCACCTGGTCATTCACAAGTGTTAATGTCCTCACCTCAGCTGAGAATCGTTGAGACTCCATGCTGAGGGGAACGTTAGCAGTGTGTGAAATGTTCCAGTACCTTAACCTAACTTTACCTTCACCTCACCCTTCAGAAGTTTAGAAATGTTTTTCAAGACGATGAGATTTGACCTCACACGTGTGAGTTTTGCAGCATGTGTGTGTTTTAGGGTGTGTGTTGTTGCACTTATGCAGCAGGCAGGGTCTGTATCCTCTGCCACTCAGAAACAACAAGCCAATCATTCCTAGATTCTAAAATAAGCTCTCCTCCCCCCTGAAGCTGTCCTGTCTCCCCCACGCCTCCTCACATGTGCTTCTCTCATCAGCACCTTCTCACCTTCAGAGTGACAGGAGACAACTGACCTGAAGAAGAAACCAGGAACAGCAGGATGGGGTCAGCTAACTTTAAAGGGAGGAAAATTGGTTTTAACCAAATCACTTAGAAGGAATAGAAGAAAAAACTAAAGATTCAGGTCCTGGTTTTATTACCAAGTCAGGTTCAAAACATTTTTGGTGAAATTTTCTTGTATTTGATCTGATTGGTTTGAATTCACTCTGGGTGTTTCAGTAAAGTGCAAATAAATCATGTGGTATCTGAAACAAGACTAATGCAGATTAACTGTTAAACCCTCCAGAAGATGATTGTTTAAACAAGTCAACCAATACGAGTTCAAACAGCCCAGTAGAGAACCAACCAGTAGAGTTAAATAAGTACTGTAATAATGTTCAGTCATGTTAATTCAAACCAACAAAATGAAAGAAATTGGTTTAAATCTGTGGGAATTTGAACTGTAAAATATATTTTTGGTTATATTTCAGGAAATATACATCTTTACACAGTGGGAGGAAGAAGTATTTGATTCCCTGCTAGTTTTCCAAGAGTGGAGAATTTAGAAACGCCTCAACTGTGAGAGACAGAATCTAATAAAATATTCAGAAAATCACATTTTTAAATCATTTGCATTTTATTGCATGAAACATTTGATCCCCAACCCCTGTCCTCCACTCATTACCTGTATTAATTGCACCTGTTAAAACTCATTACCTGTAGACACCTGTCCACACACTCAGGACTCCAACCTCTCCACCGTGGAAACCAAAGAGCTGTCTGAGGACACCAGGGAGAAATTTTAGATTTACACAAGGCTGGGATGGACTAGCTAACAGCTTGGTGAGAAGGAAACAACTGTTGGTGCAACTATAAAAAAATGGAAGAAACTTATAAGATGAGTGTTAATCTCCCTCAGACTGGAGCTCCATGAAGATCTGGTGGAGTATCAGTGATGGGATCAGCCCAGAACTACAGGAGAGGACCTGGTCAATGACCGGAAGAGAGCAGGGACCACAGGGTCAAATTTAACTTACAATTAGCAACACACTATAAAATCATGGATTAAAATCCTGCAGCAAGATACCTCTGCTCAAACCAGCTCATGACCAGGTCAGTGAAGTTTACCAATGACCATCTGGATGATCCGGAGAAGGTCATGTGATCAGATGAGAACAAAATAGAACTTTTGGTATAAAATCCACTCGTCATGTTTGGAGGGAGGATGAGAACAATCCAAGAACACCATCCCAGCTGTGAAGCACGGGGGTGGAAACATGTTTTTCTGCCATGGGGACAGGATGCAGTGTATTGAGGAGAGGATGATGGGGACATGTTTCACCAGATTTTGAGCAACAACCTCTTTTGTTCAGCAAAAGCATTGATGATGGGTGGTGGCTGGGTCTTCCAGCATGACAATGACCTGAAACACCAGGGTAACTAGTGACTCCATAAGAATAATCCATCCATAATCAGATTAAATTGCTACAATTTTACATGCACACTGCTTACTGTCATGGCTGCAGTTTAATGTTTAGTTTTTACAGAAGTTTAGTTTACAAATTATTTTTAAAAAAACTAGTCAGTAAACTGATATTTCTAGTTTGTGTTTAAATCAATTTCTGTAATGAAAATAATCCTCCAACAGAGACTTTGTGTTTCAATGCGTGTGGGAGGCAGGGTGTCAATTCTCAGGGATCTACATGAACTTTGAGACTCTAAGGTCACACACACTCGCTGACAACTCAACCACCTGTTGCCACACACATTCACGCACACACAAATACACACATGTCCATTTCCCACCCACATCAACATTCACTACACACACCCTCTCTTGTGAGAGTAGCAACTTCTGCACAGTTGAGGATATTAGTTTACACAATAAAAAATAACTTGATAACTCAGTTATTTCATCATATCTTGAATATTCCAATTCTAATGCAGTCTAAAGATCGTATCTTCAAAACTCCTCATTGAATTGCATGAAAGCAAATACATTATTTTGATGTTCTTTAATTAAAATAAAGCAAATATGAAGACATCTGACAGCTGGGTTGTATTAGAAAACAAAGCCTAAATCCTATAAATTAGAAAAACTGATCACCTTAGTTTAATATATTTTATTTGGCTCAAAAAGGTCACAGAACACATCAATGTCCTCAGGCCAAAGGGCTTGTGATGATAAGTGTTTCCATCCAGTTTAGGGTCGGTTGTCATGCACCTGACCCAGTCTAAAGAGTAAAAGCAGGTGCGTTTGTTTTATTTTTAAGTGCAGACCCTTCGGTGACGTACCGTACGTCTATGTTCAAAGAGCTTGATCAAGTCTGTCAACGCAGACATAGACTATATAGATGAGTTTTCTTCACAGTTTTAACCCATTTAAACTGTGATATCTGACATGGCCCCTGGTTGCCATGATGTCATCGTGTCCCAGATGGTGTGAAAGGGTTTGTTTGTGTGCACATTAGTAGTAGTGTTTAGTAGCTCCGTTAAAAGATTAATAGGTCCGTCATTCTCAGAGGTTTTTGTACATGATGGGCCTGTATCCCTGGGATAAAAAGACGTCCTGTTATGGTAATGGTGTTCTCTTTTAGGGACTCAAACAAAAAGGGGTGGGGGGGTCAGCTCTGCACTGGAAAGAAGGTGAACAGGTGTACTGCTGCTGCCTCAAACCCCCGTCTATTGGATGCCGATGAGCAACAAAAGAGGATCAGTCCTGCCTTGAAGAGTGAAAAGCATATACATCGTGTCAGAGCTTACTGCCAGAGAGTTGAAGTGCTTGTTTTGATTTGATTTGTCTGAACCCGCCCAGTTTTAGCTCAGTCCAGTTCCAGTTAACTCAGTGGCTTTTGGACTCCCCCAGGTTCAACCTCAACAGGCTGGTTGATCTGTCACTACTGTATTCACCCAAAGGTTCTGTGTCCACACGTGGATACTTAATTCATATTTTGACAAGAAAGAGTCAAATTCATCCCATATGAGCCGTGACCTGTGATACCCCGCCTCCTGGATGGCTGCTTGTGACTCCTAAAGTCCGAGAGTCAAATAAGAAGCCCTGCGGTCCTCCATTGAGCACACCAAGGCTGTCCGTTAAAGTCCCACTAGGAGATGAGCCATGGAATGGACTCTGGTGACTGGCAGTGGCAGCAGTGGCCATTTTATCAGGGCTGGCAGCAAGGCGAGGCGAGGGGGGGAATGTGTACCCATACAGGCTGTACGGCGGTGTGTGGAGGCGAAGCCCGGTGTAGCCTTGAGGGGCGGGGTTAGATAGATAGCCGAGCTGAGCTGCAGGGAGGGTGAGAGGGCAGAATCCTTCTCCTTCATAACCGGACGGACCTCTGGGAGGAGGGAATGGCTCAGGGGGGTTGCTGTAACGGTGGAGGGGGTGCGTGGGCCGACTACAGGTGTAGTCCGGAGGGCTGAGAGGGCAAACCTGGAAAGGCGATGAGCACGGAGAAGTAGAGAGCAGATGAGATGGTGTCCCAATCCCTCCGTGAGCTCCTGGGATTCCTAGAGGAAGAGGTGAGGAAACAGAAACCAGGAATCAGTTCCAACACATCAGCGGTGTTTGTTCCAAATATCTCTACTGACAACTTTGTTTTTACACAGTACACATGTAAAGCCAGTATCTCCTTAGGCTACGACTGCTGGCAACAAGCATTTCCAATGGGATGTCCAAGATTACTCAAAAACATTTGCAAGGGTTCTCAGTGTCCTCGTTGCATGGCAAGTGTTCTCTCAAAGTACAGTCCTCACACTCATTAAGAACCAATCTTGTTTCCTTCTCAATTTGGTTTCCACTAGTCAGAAAGAGTAAGAATCATGAGAAAACTTGAGGGATGGGCCACCAAAATGTGAACAGATCAAGATATAACTAAGATATTTTGTGGATAGATAGAAACAGGAACATTTGTTCATTGCTAGCAGTCCAGTGAAAAACTGCCTTCAGGTATTAGCCATCTAATTATGAACCAGTATATAAGAAAAAAACTTTTAAAATGTAACTATCCCCTCAACACCTAGTTTGATCATTTATGCTTCCAATTATTTTCTGTTGGATCTTAAACTCAGCCTGTCATACTGTGTCCTGTTTCACTCAGAAGTGGAAACTTGAATCTGGGAATGATGTCACTTAACAGCTTTCCTGTTGCAAGTCAGGAAACCAGTAGGATTTGCTAACTGTTGTGCTAATCAACCGAGCTAACAGCCTATGACTTAATAAAGTTCTACTACTAACACAACTATTTCTAAAACAAATAGTTTATTACTTTAGTTGGCACTACTTTTTACACACAAGGCAGTCATATTGGATTTTTAATTTGGTCCAGAGCCTCCAACTTCAAGTCCGAACTCCAACTTTAGGAGGTATTTTTGCAGAACTCAAGAAATCCGACTTTTGATTACCAATGAATTACACCATTAACCTTACCATGCTTGTTTATCCCTCTTATGCCCATACTTATAAACAGTGATAGATTTATCTCTACCAAAATGTTTAGTGGTGTGGTGTCCTTTCATGGTCCTTGAGGACCACTATCCTGCATGTTTCAGATATTTACCTTCTCCCATACATCTGATTCAACCACTAAATGGGCTCCAAAATGTCCTTAAGTTCTACAGAAGCCCGTTAATCACCCATTGATTCAAATTAAGTGTGTTGAAGAAGAGAAACATCTAAAACATGCAGGACAGTGGCCCTCAAGGGCCAAGACTGAACACCATTGGTCCAATGCATTGGGCAATACACCATTGAAAAGTACTCATTCTCTACTTTTTGAGAAACTATATTTTTAATCAGACCAACCATTCATGAGTTATATATGCCAATCTTGTAACTTAGTAATGAATGGTATCCATTTCTCTGATTTTTGGTAGTTTTTGCAGTTTTTTAGATATCACAAAAGGTTCAGGGTTTATGGTAATGAGAGGTGTGTCTTCCAAACCCTGTTGGTGAAGTACTTACTACCTTTTGTAAAGGCCATTGTTCATTGACCTTACCTTGCTTGCCCATGCCAGGGATGTCCTCAAACGTGAGTGTTCGGAGAGATGGACGCCAGAATGCGTAAGACTCAACCAAAGCCTCCAAACCCATCCTGGAAAACATACAAATGGATTTAAACTCATCGGCTTCACAAATCCTGAACTTTCCATATTCAAAAGCTGTCAGCGTGCCTCAGTGGGTCATACATTACACCAACCACCTGGCGGCCATCTTAGTCGCCTGTGGGGCCACCATTGGCATCTCCATGGAGACGATAAGTAATGAGGAGCATAAACGCCACGCTGCGATTGGCTGCTGCCGCCCTGGTGCTTGGAGGTAATTGCTTTCACACGGCTTTTACGGGCGAATCAAGACGAAGGAGCAGGAAGCCGCAGCAGCGATTTATGAGGTGGGACTCCCCTTCCCCCCTCATTTTGAGTCCCCCCCCCCCCCCCCCCCCCCCCCCCCCCCCC
>SSNR01000055.1:1434324-1556292 GCA_006937965.1 Callopanchax toddi | reverse complement strand
CCCCCCCCCCCCCCCCACCCTCCTCCTCCACTAGGTGGGGCAGAGGGTTGCTGTGGTGGTGTAATGCGAGTGCTCAGTTACCGCTCGTTAGCATGGGGATAAAAGTCCTCCCCCCCACGAGGTTGTAGCCTCAGTGATAATTTAGACAAGCTGCCCGGAGCGGTTCTGTGCGCTCCAAAGCAGCCTATCAGAGCTGAAGTTTATTTAGCAAACTGCTTAACTCTTCCTGTAATATTTAAGAGGAGGGTTTTTTTTTCAGCCTTCCTGGGTTCAGCTTTTATAGGGTCAGCTGTCAAGGTCTCTGCATCCCGTTCTCTACCTTCTACCCTCTTGGTTTGCCTCACCACCTCCTCCTCTCTAATGATTTCTGTGAGGCCTCGGGGGAGTGGCTGTTTGGAGACTGCTGGAGTTTTACTGCTGTGTTGTTTTAACGCTGTGTTTATATATGTTTAGAAATGTGTTTATACAGATTTTCCTCGGGACACTCTTGATTTTTATTATTTTACTGTTGATGTTGAGGTTGGCTGGAATCTGACGCTCCATTAAGGTTTGCAGCTAAAGTTACATTTTCCTTCTTAAAAGCCTGTTTGTGTCTTTAACAACGTAATTGTCAGAAACTATTTTCCTCCAGCCTGTTTATATTAAACTGCAACACCTTTTTAATTTGATCGTTTACTTTTTTTCTTTGCATTTAAGATCATCGTAGAAACAAAACAATACAGATCTTCATTTCTCATAAAATGAGAGAGAAATAGTGGTGCAAAAAATCTTGACTGAGACTAAGTGAGGCATCCCCCACTACCCATAATACACTAAATAATGTGAAAATCTCTGGTTAAAATGAACTCACCGGTTCCTGCCAGAGTCCCTGAAGCCTTTGGCAAAAGGGTTCCTGTCGATTTTCAGCCTTGTAATCTGAAAAGCAAAATGAGACTAATTATTTCCCATAATTCCTGTGTATGATCGTATAAACTCGTATAATGAAAGGTTTTTATTCCTTGTAAAATAATGTCCTTCTCTGTAATCTTTCAATCAGCTCTAAAAATAAATGTGTGCACGTTATATGTTCAGTTTGTGTGCATGTAGATGTGGATTTTTGTGGTTGTATACATTTTTTTGGCTTGTGTGTGTGTGTGTGTGTGAGTGTAGTTGCCATGCTTGTTCAGGCTGCGGGTGGTGCTTAAGGCCCAGTTCTGTGACCCACATCCAAAGGGACTTTTATAGGCTTTGCCACCATGTTCTGACTCAGTCATCGTTCACTTAGAGCCAAAGGACCTTAGCTAACATTCAGCCTCAAATCTGATTGGTTCACATCAAAAGAACTGAAAGAAATTAAGAACACTCCTTCACAGGACATCATATAAAGACAGGAAAAAAAATCTAAACTCTTAGACTTTATGGCATCAGAATTTTTGAGGAAGCTCTTCGATAAAAGTTTCAGTGTAAAAACAAACTTAATAGATGTGCAGAAAATGTGGGAAATTATTAGAGATGCACAAAAAAACAAAAACAAACAAAAAAAACCCCATCAATCAGCTAATCTGAGATATCTTCCTGGTCTGTAAAAATCACTATTGCTAATTTACACCAACAATTAACAGATCTTCCATTTTTAAAAATATAATCTGATCATTTTAGCTCTTAGATAGAAATCAGAAATGGACAAAATCAGTATCAGCAGTTCAGACAAGAATCAAAATATTCAATAAATAATATTTTTGTCATCCCTCTAAAATAAAAAGGCTTCTTATTTGAATGTTTTTGTCTGTATTTGCAAAATGCATTAATTTCTACTTTCTTATTGTCATAATTGTTATTTATTGTTTTGGTTTATGTTTCATTTTTAACTCGTGCACATTTCCTCTGATTTTAAACACTTTATAAATAAGTCTATTGAATTAAATAAAGTGATAAAACATAATGTGTTTTAGATGGATACTTGACTGTTGGTTCTGTTTGTTTGGAGAGTGATGAAGGCTGAGTTCAGCTGTTCTACCTGTTGGTTCTGATACGCCGTGACGGTGGTGAACACGGTCTCTGGGAAGGAGAAGGTGCGGGTCCCTTCCCCGACTGGAATGGCTCTCACTGGAGATAAGTCATCTCCACACTCCTTAAGGATGACGTGGACCCGTGGCTGGTATTTGTGCATGGAGTGCAGAATAATCTGATGAAGGATTACAGGTTGAATTACACACCAGGAATTTGATCTGACTGATAAAACAAGAGGTGGGACATATAATCCGAAAGTGTAATATTCCCCAAAACATCGCATCCTGTAATAATATTGTCCTTTATATAAACTATGTAGCTCAAATAATAAATACAATTAAAATATGTTCAAAGGTCCGTACATGTCCCTGGTCGTCCAGCTCGTTGTTGGTCAGTTTGAGTTTATCAAAGCTGACCACTTGACGCATCCAAGTCTCTCCTGAAGCTGGAGAGTCTGGGTGGATGTAGACTCTGGGAGGAACGGGGGAGTCGGCGTTCCCCGCCACCATCCACTTGGAGCTGTGATATACGTACCTTCACAAATCAAACACAGGAGAGATCGTAATGTCTGATTAAAATGTTTATCCCATTACCAGTAGACAACTGATTATCACTGTTTTTACATCTCTGGAAGGATTTACTAAAACAAAATATATATATATTTTGTTTATGTCGTTCATTTTATCAGTTAAATAGTCAAAGCTGAAATTGGTGTGAATGTCCACAGGCCAAAGAACAGAAGGAGAATGTTCCTGATCCTGATGGATCACCTGCTGTTACACATTAGGACTGAACCATCCTGCAGACTGTTTCCAAATTAAAAGTGCCGTTTAATGTTGCTGCTCTGAGGTTAGATTGGTTGTTCATCCTTCAGCTCTGGATAAAAGTAAGACACCACTAAAAAAGTTTAGAAAAAGATGGAAGCCATCAAATGAAGCTGAGCTGCATAAAATGACAAAGTGAAAACACTGATTCTTTGTCTTTATTTTTTATTTATTTATTTATTTTTGACTGACTATTTCTGATCCATCCAATCACATTAATTTATTTGTAATTCAGACAAAAGGCTGTCATTTATAGAACATGTTTATTTTACTGAGACACACACACACACACACACACACAAAAATCTGCTGGGCTAGTCAAATTCAGGGGGTTTATTTGTTGGGCAGTTGTAAAATATTGAGTAATATTTGTTGTTGTTGGATATATTTTGTTTACATGCAGCAACATGAAATTTGAAGTTTCAATGAAAACAAGGAATATAATTTTTAAAAATAAATCTAACACTTTTATACTCATTTCATCCTTTTGTGGTTTGTTAATAAGTGTAATTGTTTATTCAATTGTTAGCAAAGTGATTTGTTTCTTAAAAACTTGAGTTTCTTTTAAATCAAATATTTTAGGAATTGTTGAAATAAAAATAATTTTCACCCAAATATTTTGGGTATAAGATTCAGGGTTATTTTTGGTATTTTAAAAAAATAGATTAAACCGATTTTATAGGTGTAAATTCTTGGTCAGGCCTTGGTAAAAAAAAAAAAAAAAGAAGAAATAATATTAATTTTTTTTGTTTGTTTTGTTTTTTTTAGTCAAATCAGAGAAATTTGTCTCTTAATTGCTTTCGAGTTCTATCTAAATATTATATTTAGATATTTTTATAAATCCATCCACTCATCTCTCCAACACGCGCTAACCAACAAACGGGTTGTTAAATTTTGGAAAGCCCTTAGCGCGTAGCGGGGACGCGTTTCCGCTGCCTTCTCCCGCTTTATAACAACGTTTGTTGGTTTGAGCCTCTGGGTTCTAGAGGTGAAGGCATCCAAAAGGCTCTCTGAAAAAAACCGCCGTGACTAAACACCGGTGCTAAGCGCCATTTGTGGAGAGGAGTCGGGACTCGGTGCAGCTTCTGCAGACCCGGGAGGTTACTGACTGTTTACAGCTCATTATCGGTTTTAAGCTTTGGTTACATCGTAAGTTTTTTATTCTTTGCATATTAACCAGCATGCACTGGTGCACGGTGATGCGCTCGTGCCTCACCTGTAACGTTTGTTGTCCACTGGGATTATATCCATGGCGATGTAATACTGCTGATGGGGGTCTAACCCAGTGATCTTCACACGCATAGCCGGGAACATCCGCCTGAGATATAATAACAATAATAACTCTTATTAACTCATATAAAGGTTTTTTTAAACAGATTGATATTTCTCCTGATTGGTTTCCGGCTGTCAGCTGATCTTACCGTCCAGCCTTGGTGATGATCATCTCCGTGCCGATCTCGTGGAACCGTTTCCACAGGTCCGATCCCTGCAGGTCTATGCGGGTCTCCTCTCCGGTCCCGGTTCCGGTTCCAGGCGCCGTGCACAGAGCTGCGGGCTGCGGGCTCTCCAGCAGCGCGTCCTCGCTCTCTGCTGCACCGGAACGGGGCGAGATTTACACCAATGTCTCCATTAAATATAAATATACATAAGCAACTAACAGCTTACTGAGCTATAATTTCATCCTTGTATTTATTAATCGCCTCTTTAGGTCAATAATTTAACGAAAACATTTTAAAACGCATCAATATCTAGAAGACAAATAGTTCCAATTATATTTGGAGATGAATGCCAGAAAACTGCTTAAAACTTAAAGATGACAATATTTAATTTTTATATAAACAAAAAGCTATTAAAATATCGTAATTTGCTAGATAAATATACACAAAATGTAAAACCCGTTAAAGATTCGGATTCACTTTAACCAACTAAACCACAAGTTTTATTATAGTGGGTAAATTATTTTATTTATGATATAGCTCAGCCTGTATTTATCTGTCTTTATTCGTTCAACGAGCCTCTATGAATTATGAGAATTATTCACATTAGAATTATTCCAAACCAATTCCAAGCTCAGTGAATTATTTGCTTTAATGCGTTAAGAGCTGTCCCGTCTTTACGCGGTGCTAATTGGAGTGTTTACAACTCATAAACCCTCCATCATTCTCCAGGTCACATGGACGGCTCGTGCTTTATTTATTATTAAATCTGGATTTGTTGTAATGTTGTTTTTAGACTAAATATTGCAAACGTTACAAAAGGAGTGAGGTGATAGTAATGTTTTTGTATTTAAATTCAGCAACAGAATAACAAATCTGAGTTGTGTGGATTTAAAGTTTGAGATATTATAATTATTGTGAACTTACGGGATCCGTCACTCGGGCATTCAGCCTCGCTGGAGCACGCTCTCCCGGTTCGGATTCCAGGACTCTCGGTTAAATCTGAGACCTCCTTTCCATCCTCGTATCCCGGGGACAGATCTTCCTCTCCGGCCGTCCTGCGCCGTTTTTCCGCCCCTATCAGGGCTTCCACGGAGAATGCGTGCGCCTTGACGCTCAGAGCGCACGGCGACCGCCGCTTCTCTGCCATGACTCTGTGTTTGGACTCAGCAGAACTAGAAGGATTCGGCTTTCCAACTTGGCAGGAGAAGTTCACCACCCCAGCAGTCAGAGGGGGCATCTACAGGGCAAGAACCGCTCCTGTCGCAGACCGTTCCCGTCCTAGAACAGAGAAACAGAAGGGACGAGCTGTGGTTGCGTCTCCGGTATCCGTTAAGTGCCGCGCGGACCTTTGGAGGGAGTCTAGAACCGAGCTGAGAGGAGACCCGGAGAGAGGGAGCCGCGTCAATCATCTTCACACAGCAGCCAATCAGAGGAATCACGGCCCCCGGAACCGCTCCCTCGTCCCGCCCGCTGCGGGGGCCGCTCGTGCCGCCATATGTGGTAAAAGCAGAGCCGGTGAATGAATCATGTCTTCGGGCGGAGGAGCGCCAGGAGCGGCCCTCTGCGGCATTGCGCGCATTTTCACACTCCGGCCCGACATGCTTTGCATATCTGCTCATTAGAACCTCAAGAACTTTGCGCACCTCTGACTCACAACTCAGAAAGGAAGAACCCGGAGAAAAATCCTCCAAGTCTGCGCTTTTCTGTTGATTTTTATAATAATAATAATAATAATAATAATAATAATACACAGCTATATGTTGATTCTGTTGCGTCAACTGTTGTGTTTTGACTCATCATTAGATCAGGTTAGGTCATAAATAAAAGATGTTTCATCAGGAAACGTTGGATTCATCTAAAACTTGAGTTAGAAATTAAATTTAAACAGTTTAATATGCAACTGTTTATAATTTATATTTAGCAAACAAGTATTTTTGAAAGGACAAAGACATACAAAGAAAACGTTATTTTAACCCAAATATTTTATGTACTCACCCACATTACAGGCTTTTACCAGTTTCTCGTCTTGTTAACTTTAAACATCGATCAATTTAAACCCATTTGTTGGTCTTTTCCCATTGCAGGGCCAAACCAACAACACCAAACCTGCTGTTATAACAACCCTGCTGGCTTGGTCAGAGCCAGAGCTCATTATCATCCAAAACGGACAGTTTTAAACCCAGGTCTTAGTGTGTAGGTCTATCAAATATATAGACATTTTTATTTTTTTACAGAACCCTAAAAATCAGTTCCAGGATTTTGATTTAATAAATTAAAAATCATTTGACAAATGCTGAGCGTGCATGTGTTAATCTTTTTTAAAGGTTATGACTGCTAATTAATCAACATTCTATTATAAAGTGAGTCCTTGATGCGAATCATCAAAATATATTTAAATCTAAACTATTAGTTGACTAATTTTTATACAATTTTCTATTATATTTTGTTGTCTAATTAAATAATTGATCAATAAATAAATAAAATTGGCACTGGACACATGCAGTACATAAATATTCCACCAGAGGGCAGAAGACACCTATAGGCATGTTTTTGAGGAAAATACTAATCCTGGTAAAGATGTAGAGCTTTTAGAAATAGGTATATGGCTGCATCTTTTGAATCAGTCAGTTTGATTTTATTTCATCTTAAGCAGCTGTTTTTTTAATTACTAAAGCATCACACAATTAATTTTAAGCATCAAACCAAACTCTAGTTTAACAATAAGCTTATATAGCGCATGAGTTGTGAAGATGAGGAGAATCACAGAAAGAATTTTAGATGCGTCAAACTTAAAATCTGACCAATGTTCTCATGATATCCAACACCTGATGAAGTCGTTAAATGTGTGAAGGAAAATCAGGACAAATGATTCCTGCTGCGGGACTCGGAGCCGTTCAATCACCGGGCCTCCTGCGAGGCTCATTGGTTAAATAAACACCACGTCATCAACGTTTATTGGCATAAATTCTGATTGAACGAGCGCGAGACCGAGCGCAAAATCCACGAGCCTGTTCAGATCTAACGCTGCGCGTCCCCGGGGCTTTAACGCCTCGCGTTACTCTGTGGGGATGTGAATTGTTAGAACACCGCACCGACTGGACTGGCGCTAACACGAAAAGGGCCGTCTATTAGGAAGTGTTCTCAACTCCATCCCCCCAAAATACATCTAAAACATTTATTACCACGTGTCATGGAGGCTTAACTGATCATCAGATGGAAATTTAAGCAAAACAGACTAAATAATTAAATTTCTTGCTGCCAAAATGAGACAATCTAAATATTTCACAGAAAAAATAAAACGATGAAAACTTTGAGGACTTTTTAATTAAGGGGCCGTTATAAAATAATCAATAATATGGCGTTTTTGATGGGAAAGTGGCATCGTTTTCGTTGTGAAATCAGGATTTTATGAGCAAACTGATAAATACAAACGAAGCATTTTATTAAAAACAAAAACATCTGCAACAGTTTGGATGACTGATCCGTGAAGTCTACTCTAACGGTTTGGTGTCATGAATAGAACATCATCATGGAATTATATACGGCTATATAATAAAATTTATTATTTAGCAAAAACAATAAACAATTTCTTGTTGGAAGATGTTTGGGAGATTATAATTCTTTTTTTGAAACCTAAAATCGTTTTATACTCCGCAACAAGCAGAAATAATACAGATTTTAATTTACTGGTTTACCATAACTACTGAAATCTGATTATTATGTTCATTATTAAACAGTTTTGATGTAAATTTAGTCGTTTTAACTGACATGGCGGCATTTAGGGTAAAAAAAAAACAGATCTTTTACTCTGTTGTGTGTCTGTCAACACTTACCCCTCCAAAATAAAACTCCTGCGGTCATTTTCAGCTTATAAACCAGCAAATGTTCATTTCAGTTTGTTTATTCTTCCTTCTTTGACTTGAAAACAATGTTAAGAATATTTAGTTGAATTAAATGACTAAATATCAGCTCCTTCCTCCTCATAAATCCGCCCAAACCTCATCAGCTTTTTGCGGGTCAGACTCAGAACTGTTTGTTTGCTAACTAGCTTCTTTAATTGCGCAGTCAGGTACAGGTGCGCCATAACCTCTGACATTTACCAGCTTTAGAAGCATTTCAGCCAATCAGAGCACAGAATATAAACACACATATTATGTATGAAACAAAACAAAAAATAAAAGAACCTCCGCTCTGAAAACAGGCACAGAAGAGGCTGTTTTTTAAAACTTTTGACATAATTAGCTGCGAGCTTTGAAGGGAAGCTACTAATGCCCGCGCAGGGGAGTCTGGGTAAAACATTGTTAACAGTTATTTAGCGCGTGCTAATGGGTATGTGGAGCACTATCAGGTTTTTTATGGCGGAAGTGGCATTAAAATTAGAGAAGGTGTGTGTGTGTGTGTGTGCGTGTGTTTGTGCGTGTGTGTCTGAAAGAGACCTACACTGTAAAAAAAGTGTTGACCTGAAACATATTTAATGTCCCTGGCTGATTGTTGAAACAGAACAAATCTAAATGTCTCAACTTCAAAATAAGGGTTAAATTTACATTTATAATGTTTGTCAGCTGGAGTGTGTGTGTGTGTGTGTGTGTGTGTGTGTGTGTGTGTGTGTGTGTGTGTGTGTGTGTGTGTGTGTGTTAAATAGTTTGGGTTTTGACTGTTTTGATCCTGTGTGGTTTTCATCCTATTTTATTATGGTTTTAAGATAAATTTACTAGTGACATTTAATGATTCAGTGAGAGTTAACACTAAATTATATTGTACAAATATCTGTCAAAAATATTGCAGCAGACTAAATTCAAAGTAATGTTTCAGTCCAGTTTGATAATAAATGTGATTTAAATAATCAGACTTGTAAAATTAAGTTAAAAATGTTTTCATTCAGCCAACTAAATACTTAAAATATCACTGAATATCTCAGAATTGAAGACTTTTCCTATAATGGAAAAAAATGTTGGTAAAATATTTTATTTCCTTCTAGGATGTTTTAGAGTAGAAGACACATTTCTTTTTAAATTTGAACATTTTTCATACTTTTTGCTTTTTAAACATTTGTAAAACTGCTTCCCCCTTTGGAAATTTAAAAAGCTTTTCCAACTTCTTCAGTTTTGCACATCTTTCCTCTTTATAAACTGTTTTCAATAGATTTCTCTCTACTTTTTTCTACATTTAATTTATTCATACTGTACTTTATTTACTTTGAATTTTGTGTAAATTTCAGGTTTAAACTGCCAATCAAAATTTAAAGCACACATGAATAAATTGATCACATTAAAGGGTGACTTTTTAAAACAACCCTTTCACTTATATATTTTTAACTGAAACAATGTGTTGTATTTGACCATGTAGAAAGTGGTACTACATTGGTTTTGAAGTAATTTCCTTATTATTCTGTCTTCTTACAGTTTTTTTACACAGCGTTCTCTTGAGGACTGCTGCTGAAGAAAAGAAACTATGAAACACGATGATCCAGGATTCAGCTCCAGTCTTCTACACGTCTTGGTGGGCTGAGTCTCAGCTGAGAACTGAAACATCCTCTGAAGGGTTCCATCACTAAAGCCATAACTTGAACTTGTTACCTATTCATCGCTGCAAAGCAAACGAGCAGAACCCCTGCATGCACATCCTGCTTATTCTGGCCCAGAGTCACTCATCATCGAGCGAACTGACCCCTGGTCTCCTTCATAAAATTAACCTTCCATTGAAAACGTGGTTTTTCTGACACGCTTGATAGAAACTGATGGATCTATGACATTTATTGGATTCTTTTATGAACCGGTTCTGGTCTTGACACAGTTTATTCAGGTTCTTGTGAATACCTCATTCAAGTTGAACTCCTGCTCTGGCTTCAACAGAATGTCTCTATCAGACACACACACACACACACATATACAGCTCATCAAAAACAAAGATACACACCACTATGGCTTCATGCACCTCAGAGTTTCTGCACACGGATCTTATTGCTCACAGACAAATGAAGCCAAGTTTCTATGAAATCATGATTTTTATTTTCTCACGGTAAAACACAGTGAGTGTGATTATCTCACTCATCATAAATAAAGCCAGCTGATGCTTGAGTTTTGAACTCTAACTAAAACAAAACTATTAAAATTTGAGCAAAGGTGAAGGAAAGGAGATGGAGTGACTAGAATTGGATCTGAATTAAGTAAAATTTACTATTTTAAGCCATCTGAATGAAAATAATAAGCATTAAATCAAAAAACGTGTTTAAGTAAAGTACATTTTTCAGCCGTTAACTAAGTTTGGTGGTAAATTAACAGCTTTAGAGACGTTTTTCAGTCTTTAGATTGGAGTTCAGGTGTTTTTATATCCGGACTATAAGCACAGCTTGTTCTGAGCTCCACCCTTTAATTTATTTATTCATTTGTTTGCTCATTCATTCATTTAGGGGCAAAAAGAAACTTTAATGACCAACAATAAAACAGCCATTCTTTTCTATAATCACTTAAGTGTTGAGATAAATCTCCTGAGAACATTTTGTTCTATCTGTTCCTTGAAGAAGTGTTTTTGAACAATCCCCTCCATAACCTTGTTTATTATCCTGTCCTGTGAGTCGATATTTTAAAATTAACGAGCTTCATTAGATGACTTATGGATTTATATTAAAATCAACGCACCGTTTTTACTATTCTATTTGTGATTTTGTTTTGATTTGTTTTGGGGGGGCGAGAAGAAACATCAAAACGTGCAACTTAATCAGGAATAGTGCTCTGTGATGTTTGGTACACTGTTCAACATAGACAAAACTCATACAAAAAACAAGGAGTTTCCTAAACAGACAGCAATGGGATTTTGGTCAAACTGGTGAGAAAACCTCACCTTTTAGATCCAATATATCAGAAACATCAAAGTTTAAATAGGTCACAAGCAGTTGGACTTGACGTGACTGAATTGGGATCTTGATAACTTGTAGGGTTTTCATAAAACTGCCATTTATTTTTTGTGATTTTTGGAGATTTATCCACAAAAATATTTTTGAATTGTCTAAAACTGTTTTGCAAACAAACTCTTCTTAGTCCCACATTTGTTGTTCAAAACGACTTCCTGTCAACTTCCTGTCTGTTTCACATTAAGTTTGACGTCAGGGAGTGACAGACACAGGTGTGTAGTTACTATGGTGACCCTAATGAGCCTCTGGCAGGAGTTTTAACATTTTTATTTTTCATTTTTTTGTTTCAGTTTATGTGTCAAAAATTCAACATTTAAAAAAAATGTGGTTATTAGGAAGTTGATGTTGGAATTTTGGACAGTATCCACATTGGCACGCTTCAAAAATTTCTTCAGAAATCATCTATAGATTATTTTAGACTGTTGAGAATTTTTTTATAATCATAAACTATTACACTGTTGTGATGATGCTACAGTTTGAGTTTGAAGGAAATAGGTTGAAGTCTTGATTATGAGCACAACTGTCTCTGGAGCAGTGCTGAAAGTAATTAGCGTTTAAACCAGTTCAACAGGTGTTATTGCGCTGCAGGACTCATGCAGTCAGTTTTAACCCAGTCAGCATGTCATCTAATTAATATATTTCTGTTTAATTTAAAACACGTTTTTTTTTTAATATATAGTCTCCATTTTTGGAAGTTAAGCCCTGAATACATCATGAAATCATCTTCAAATTCCTGCTTCATCCCAGTTTACACTATCACCAAGGTAACCTTTAGGTTTCAACACCTTAAAAGCCTCAAGTTGCAGATTTATAACCTTGAACTGATTTACAGCTCATAGTGTGCATTATGCAGGATTTAGCTCTTGTTCTCTTAAAATACAAACCCTGATTTTCCAATGAGATGCTTTGGATTAAAATGTGGTTAAACACTAAAATCATATTTTTATAATGTTGCCCTGCAAGGAAACAACTCATTAACTCGTGACCTCCTTTTCTCCCCCCTTTCAAAGACAGAAAAGGGGGAGGGGGGGAGCGAGCAGGTGCTGTTTTTATAGTTTTCTCCATCCAGCGAAGAAGAGGTGAAAACATTTTCTCCTCTCATAACCCATGAAACCACGTGAGGATAATGTGAGCAGGAGATCATTAGAATGAAGGCAGATGTTTTCATCAGAGCCTAAAATGATTCCTGCCAGAGATCAGGTGTGTCCATCACTGCGTTCAGTTTGATCAGGATGCAGCGATGAGCACCTGAAAGTGACAGATTACAGAAGTTTATTAAGACTTCAAATAACAACCCTCCTCTCTATCACTCATACACATGCATACAAAAACACAAACATGAACACTCGCCTAATGAGTCCAAAACCCATCAGAGAAACACCACAATTTTAACACAACTCCAATCATAAAAAATCCATACAAACATCTGCAGCTCGTAACCGTCGTCTCAGGCAAACTCCAACCACTCATGGCTCTTAAAGTGGAAAACAAGAGGTTATTTTCATCTCTCAGATGTTCAACTTGTATTTCTTTTCTCTTTCACTTGCTCAACTGGAACCATTTAGGCTTTTTTCCCCCTCCTTCAAATCAAAGAGGAAAGTCGTAAAATTAAAAAATAGGTGGTGAAGGCGTCCAGTGAGCCGGCCTCTCCGAGCGTTTAGCACAAATGTAAGAAACGCCGTTTTATTACGGCGTTTAAGGACCATCTGTTACAGCACGCTCAAAAGAGATAAGTGTGTAAAGTAAATTTTATCACCAGCTTATAAAATGCTTTTTTATATCAGTTTTTGTCTGTGCCAGTAACTTTTCTGAGGATCTAATTGAACATAATTAGAGTTTTAACTGTTGACCAAAAAGCCAAACGTTAGAACGTTCTCAGTGGTTAGAAGATCAGGATCAGTTTATCGCTTTCATGAGTCACAATTGTCACCATTACTCACATTTGTGTAAACTTGTGTACAAAAGAGAAGACACCAAACATGAATGAAAAAAAAAAAAAACTAAAATTAGGCTCTAAAAACAACGTACCAATCATTTTTTCCCCCTTCTCAGCTTCTTTACTAAAGACAAACTGATTGTTACATGTAAAAAATGAAGTAATGTAACATTGACTTGGTACATTTTTCATTTTCATGCATATAAAAATAAAAAAAGAGGACATTTGTAGATTAAACTCAAAATCCTGAGAAAAAATGTTGACATGAAGCGGAAAAAAGTTGACCCACAATTTTCAGAGTCAAAATATCAGAAAGAAAATCAGATCATGGAAAAACTTGTCAAAATGTTGTGGGGAAAAAAAGTCAACATGTCAAGAAAAAAGATCAAGACAAAAAAAATAAATAAATAAAGTCAACATTTTTCAGGAAACGGTTGAAATGTTGAGAGAAAAGTTTGAATTTAAAAGAAAAACTCTATAATGTGTTTGTTTTTTTTCTAGAAAACCCAGAGGAAACAAACCACAATGTTCTATTTAAGCCAGCTGTATTTGTTCAGTTTATTATTATTTCAACTGAGGGTTTTGGGTGTGTTTTTACAGAGTAAATTAAAAATATTCAGTAATTTTTAAAATACAAGCTGTTATCTTTTGGCTACTTTTGGTGCAGTTTTGGACTCAGTTTACCCCTGTGTCTCTCCTACTTGGCCCTCCTCTGTTCCTCCTCCAGTCTCTCTGCACACCTGCTCCTCATTTGGTCCAATTACCCAGCTGCTCCTCATCCCATTGATCACCTGCCCCTGCTTATATACCTCTTCATTCCTTCACTCCCTCAATCCTCCTGGTAATGTGTCATCCATCCTACTTCCTCGCCTGTCCATACGGCCTGTCGAGGACTCTTGGATTTTTGTAGGGGTTTTGTATTTTACTGCATCGTACGCATTTATAGTCTTTAGAGTTCAGCGCTTGTCTCCTTGCCTCCACCCTTCCTCCTTATGATGGATCTTTACCCCTCAAATGTGACAACAATGGAACTTATTATTCAGCATACCTGGAAGTACAGGTGCATGTTTGAAACTTTCATTATGAAATATTAAAACAGGGCTATTAAATCCTGGTCCTGTAGGACCACTACCTGCATGCTTTCTACGTTTCCACACACCTGATTTGAACCAGTGGGTGATTACCTGGCCTCTGAAGGGATAAATACTTTAGTCTGGGCCATGAAACATACTTTCCTGATGTCTGTATATGAACAAATTTTTAAAAAAGCAAATAAGATTCCATCATGTGCAACTATTTTTTGCTTTTTCGTAAAATACATGAATAGTTGAGTTTACATGTTGAGGGGCTGACAAAGCTCACCTGCTGTAAGGTGTTTCTAGAATGCAGGAGCTCAATCTTTGCTCTGTTTCATGGTCCAGAACACAGAGCCTGTTATGTTCAAGAACGACATCACTAGAATGAACCAAGACAGGTGGGAAACTAAAAATGAATCCAGTGACAGGAAACAACTCAAACCCAAAACTCTGAGAGATAACTGATAGCATAAGATCTTTAAAAACTCTCAAACCACTGGACATGAGTTAATAAAACTCTCTGTCAGAGTTGAGTCTGATTCCTGTTCATTGTGACACAGACAGTAATCACTGGATGTACACTTTAAAAAGCATCCCTAGAAAACACAAATACTGGTTATAATTCAGTGAATTTTACACATGTTGAGCTAAAATCTGATGTGTTTGCAGAGTGAAAGTCATTCACACCATACAGCACAAAGAAATCACACATTAAGGTTAAAACTAAACTTCATTTCTCAACATGAGATGGTCTAGTTAGCATAGAAGTCAACAGGTGATTGGTATTATTTTATTGAACGGTGTTAACTCAATTCTTAGCATTTATTTGGATGTTGTAGCGCCTCATGTTTGCAGTATTTCATCAGTCAGGTTCAGGTTTAAGTGCTGTCGGGTTTGAAAACAGCTCTGGTTCGTCACTGACCCCTCAGCTGTTTTCTGATCTCAGTCCATCACTCTGAACCCACATAACTAGAAGATCAATGCAGAGATGTAAAAAAAAAAAACCCCAAAAAACCACACATTTGAATACAAATATCTATGCAATGTGTGTGTGTGTGTGTGTGTGTGTGTGTGTGTGTGTGTGTGTGTGTGTGTGTGTGCAGCCATCTAGCTGCAGTGACACAGCCTCAGGCAGAAATGTGTTTTTGATATAGTCTCTTCCTCTCGCTGCATGCGTCTAATACTCTCCCTCTTCCCAGGATAACAGGGTCACAGCATGGAGACCTCAACGACTCCACACCTGGAATAACACCACCCAGAATATCCGCTCAGCGCTGCCTGTGAGCCTCTGTGTGTGTGTGTGTGTGTGTGTGTGTGTGTGTGTGTGTGTGTGTGTGTGTGTGTGTGTGTGTGTGTGTGTGTGTGTGTGTGTGTGTTAAAGATAGGAAAAAGTGAGGCTTTATGAATGACAGGAGGAGGTGGTCATGTGGTGCTTTCAAGTCGTCGCTTTGACTAATTTTTGCTTTTTCTTTTTCCATCTCCCTCTTTGACACATAATCAGAGACAAACTGAGCTTTGGTGTTTTTTTTTTTTATTATTTTTTTATAATGATGACCCCCTTTTTCACAAGGCAGAAATATGAAACACCCTGAGGCATTTGTCAGCCCTCGTTCTTGTGTGTTTCTCTTTGAGGACGTTCAAAAGACAATTTTTTGTTATTTTTTGAACAAACCAGTGTGCGTCACTGTTCCTCCCCCCTGACACACTGCTGAGGTCTGATTAATAAAAGATGAGTTTAGAGGGGAAGTATGAATGTTTGGATTGCCCCCTTCGTTTGACAGCAAAAGAGAAGCAAAGACGGGATGAAAGACAAGAAAAGAGGAGAGGGCAGGGTCCGCTCTGATCACAGGGCCATCGACCCCGACTGAGAGCAGAATGTGGACAAAAAAAAGACAAAAACGATACAGAAAATGATCACTCTATCACCCTATTCAAGCCTGTAGTGTTCCTGTGTAACTCCAGCCCTCTTTTTTTGGCCTGCATCAGCTCCCACATCCCTCTCTCCCTCCCTCTTTTTTTAATATCCCTCTATTTGCCTTCTTCCTGCTGATCTGTGCCAACCGCCATGAAACCACCGCCACATTAGAGCCTTTAACAGGCACCGCCTGGCGTCCCGCTTTGTCCAAACACATTATAGCCTGTAGTCGCACAAATATGTCTCACTGTCAAGCCTTTGAATTCACATCTACATAGACTTTCATTTATATTAATAACTGGGGGACATTTTTCATCCCTGTAAAACTACCACGTGTCATTGTGGCTCCAAATAGACTCAAAATGTTGGCTGATTGGGACAGGCTGTGGATGGAGAAGGCGGCAAATTATTGGTTTGAATTTACAGACAGAAGTGTCATTAAAGATGAAGAATTTTCAGGCAATTTGGTTTGAAATAACATTTATAGACTGGAATATCACTGTTATATATAAATGTATTCCACAGCAGTACATTTAACTCTTTAAAATCCATGAAGATGTGAACATTTTTATTGTTCATTACTATAAGCCTTTTAAGAAAGAGCTTTGTCCACCATTATTTTTGATTTTGATCTTTTCATGATATTGTTATATCTTTCACACAATTTTGGCAAAATTTGCCCTAGACAATTAATTTTATAGTTAATATACCGTAATTTCTGTAGAACATCTCAAGACCCCGTCATGACCCAACAGCCACAGATCATCAGACTGAGCTTTGTTTTGATTGTTTTCGATCATTTTAAAATTAATTCTAATGCATATATCTTTGAGTTTACAATCCATTTATCATTTATTTATTAATTTGAGAAAATTAGGATTACCAAATGTCACCAACAAATCTCTGGCAGTCCTCCACTTAAAGCTGCACGGTGTAATTTTCAAACAAGCTAGGTAGAGCTAGCTATTTTACACAAACACAAGAGCTCTCACCCCCCTCCCGTCGGTAGGAGCGCCTTCCCCGGACATGGGACCATGCATTGCCACAGAAACAATAGAATGCAAAACACCAGTCGTTGAAACATTACGCCGATGTCCACCCAGGTTTTTCCTCTTTTACGTCCAAACGTTTTTTGTTTTCTGCTAGCTGAAAAGGTGTTTTTCTTTTTTGGACTCTGGTATTTTTTTTACTAAAATTGAAGCGGTAACAGCCGGACGTTTCTGTCCTTCTCTCACTTCCAGGATGTTCTGCTTTAAAATGTTCCAGCACACATTAATGGAGAATCCAAGCAGTGCGGAAGTGAGGCGCTTTGGCAAGAGACAACCGGATCATCCAGTTTTTTTCGGTCCGAAAGGTATGATTGGCTGAGGTTTTTAGAGAACTGCAAGAAAGCACCTCATTAATTTCTTTCGGTTTTTTTTTTAATCGCCACAATATATGTATACTATGTTAGAACGTTAGGAGGCATGTAAAATAAAGTTTTAAGCTCCATTGTTTACTAAATTATCTGTATCGCCTTTAAACTACATTTTGACTTAGTGAAGGTGAGAACTGTTATGCTCACATTTGTTCTCACACTCAACTTCACCAGTCTTTCATCTTACATATAAATCAACCATCTGAACATTGTGTCACACTACACACACACACATGCAGCAAACACAGCACGCAAACCTCACTTGCCCATGTGAGGATTTTATGATTTGTTAACGAGGCAGCGAGGATGTTGCTCACTCCCCGCTGAGTGGGATGCAGCTGGACGGCACTGACCACATCTGCTGATATCACGCCACAACCACAGGCTGATTCTTGTTTGTTTGGGTGTTGTTGTGGAGATTACAGTTTAGAGGCTGCATTCTAAATGATTGTAGTTCAGGTTACTTAGGGGGAAGGTTCTTATTTGGCAAATAAAGAGTAATTCAGTGTCAACATGAGTCAAAAACTTGAACAAACACATCCAGACTTAACTATATTTGTACTAATATGTAGTTAACTGAGCTGTGGATTTATTAAACTTGCAATAAAATACAGTTCTGCTTAGTAAGTGTGCAGCCCCCTTGTGGTGGATTAATGATATTGCAACTTAACGCAACAGTAACAAGAAGCAGAAAATGACCTACTTCTTTATGAAGATACTAACAATTTTAAAAATTATAATAGTGTTATAAATAAGGTCATCACCAATTTTCGATTCTTGTACAATTTCTGATACATTCTGTTTGGGCTGATACATATTTTGACTGATTCTAATTGATCACAAAGGACTATAAATTAAAAAATGTATTTAAAAAAGTGATTAATTTGGAAATTAAGAATCTAGAAGTAAAAACTTCACATAAAAATTATTATTGCCCTGGTTGTTCATTGATGTGAGGCAAATTGAACCAATTGGTATTGTATTATTATTCTAATTGTATTACAACTAAATTACTTTTACTGCAATCAGTTGGCCTGAATCGGGACCTGATATGATCTGAATTTGGTACTTCATTCAGTGCCTTGAGATGACTTGTGTTGTGAATCGGAGCTTTATAAATTAAATTAAATTAAAGTTGATTAGCGGTGGTCAGTTCAAGGCTGCTGTCATCTTTTACTTTTTTTTTTTAAATCATTTTTCATGTTTTGCTGAAACCCCACCCACTCACACCCACACCATGATGTCATTTTTAACATCAAATAACTAATTAAAATAATTACCAGTAAAACATATTTGAACATGCAGCTACAAGATAGGAACTAATTCAACAAGAGGCAACACTTTGTACAGATGATCCGAGGTGCACTTTTATGTTTTCAGGAAAAAGTCCCATTAATTTACATGGAGGGGGGTGGGGCTTAAAACTTGTACTGCAGCCAATCACTAGGGGGCTTTTGTTTTGGCTTGAACTTCCACATTATGTTTGCTTATTTATGCTAAGATATCCATTTCTTCCAGTTTATGCAAAGCTAGCAATAGCATTTTAAATTCCCATGAGCCTTTGCTTCAAAAGTTAAGCTGTTTTTGATTCATTCATTGATTGTTGCCATGTGGCCGGCATTTAGAAAGATAGTTATTGTGTTGCTGAAAGTGAATACGGCAGTTCATTGCTTCAATACATTTTTCTCTATTAATGAATGCTTTTTTGTTGCCAGAGGCGTTATTATAATTTAATTAAAATTTAAATTACATGAGTATTTCATAGGTGGATTTCGCTTTTGTTTCTCGTGATTTTCTCCAGTCACAACAGCGATGAAGGACAGCTGTATTCTTTCACTCTGTTATTAAATGCATACACAGGCACGCTGGACCTCCTACAAAAGAATCAACAGCCACAGCATTATTTATCTGACTGAATGCTTCTCTAAAAGCTCACTTTTAGAGGTTTCTTAGCCAAGAAAAAGTCCCTTAGTCACACAGATTGACTACCAGCAGCCATTACTGTCAGGGAGCATCATCATCCGTGTCCTTTGACTCTATAGCTACATAAACAAGACTTATTAAGAACAGTCCTGTATTTCCAGAAATCACAGCTGACTGTGTGTGACAGCGTGTTTCTCTTTCATAATGGGCTCTGAGCAGAGAAGGTAAATATGACAGAGGGTTTCTACGGCTGCAGTAGGATGAATGTGTTTAATGGTCTGGGAAAGTGTTGGAACCTTTAAGAGTCTCAATGTTTTGTTACTGACAAAAATGATAAACTCAACTTTCACCAAATTATTAAACTAAACTCACTCCATGCTGGCCTTTTCTGTCTTTTTGATTCTGTCCTTTTTCATCTGACCCCCTAAAGAGTAGGTTTTATTATGTTCCGTGGCTCTTTTTGCTCTTACAATTTACATTTTATGAACAGAGCTGCAGAAGGGAGAAGATAGCAGTAATTATTTCATAAATGAAGTGAAGGAGTGTGTTCAAGGGTTTATAAATGTTTTGTTTTTTTTTGCCAATGTGCTTCATTAGTTGCAATTATCTTTTGAAGCTTTACTCTTGATTTATAGCACACACTGTTAAGCAACATTTACAACCTTAAATGCTTCTTTTCTGCTGAGTTTTAATGTGTTTTCATCAATGTTGGCTAAGGGGCAAAAACACTTTTTTTATAGGGGCCTTGATTTGAAAACTGTTTGGAAACCATTACTTAATAAAGCACTTAGCACCAGAATTTAGCAATGTTTTCCCCCACGGCTTACACAGAAACACAGCTGTTGTATAAGATGTACTAGAGAATGATGTTTTTACTGATTGGTTTGAGTATAAAAGATATTAGTTTGGTAAATGCTGAGCGTTTGAACCCATGGCTCATCCAGATGAACTATCTTAAACTTTTTAACTCTGGTTTCTCATGATTCAAAACATTTATTTTAGGTAAATTGCTGTCGTATTTCTTGTCACTATGTTTTGCAAATATCCAGTTTAATCCATAACCTCTCAATCCTAAAAGTTATGGTTTGAATTGTTTAAAGATGACTTGTATTTTGATGGATGGGTCAAGATGATCTGATTTCATGTATTCATATAGCTCCATCTTAAAGGGGCAGTCCAGATCTTGTGAAATGAGTTTCTGTGGATAACAGTTAGCAGATTGGAGAACTGGAGATAATTTCTGACCAGATTGATGAGTTTTCTTTCTCTCTGGACTCGATGGTCAAAATGTGGTGAAGCAGAAGTAATTGTAAGTAGTGAACACACTCTTTGATTACCTTGATGAGTCTCAGCTGTGTAGACTTGAAAAGGCTCGGTGAGCAGCCTAAAAAAGAGAATCTGACCGTTCAGGTTTGAGACAGATTTAAGCAGCATGGGACGCCTGAAGGCAACACAAATGTGTATCAATTTAGTGTGATCCCAAGTAGAAATCTGCTTATTTTCTTGCAATTTTGTTTCTTCAACCAAATGTAGTTGCCCACAGTTGCAGCTCGGTGAGATATTAGCTTAAATTCTACCAGGAGACAAAAAGACAATCATCTTAGAGCTATCAACATGCAGCGCGCTACACTCGTCATGATGCTTTCCACTAAAACATAAATATTTTAATGTGGCTTTTCACTATTTATTCTCCTCCTCTCATTGCTCCATCGTTCCTCCCTCCTGCCCTCAGCTCTTTGCCTCCATGCTCATGCTGAATGCACTCATGCATGCTTGTCTGAATTTCATAGATGTGCAAAGGCCGCCGGCAAGAAAATAGCAGAACTATTCCCGTGAGTTTATAATGCAATTTATGGGTAAAGTATGTGGGGTCTCCTGATTGGCTTCACTTGTGTTTTTCATCAGTTTCTTTCACATATTGTGTTTTTCAGATCTCGCTCCCTTTCATCTCCGACACTCGTTTCATTCCCATCTACACCAAAGAATGTGTTAGTTTTATGAGGAGTCAGCACAAATGCCAGCAGGCCTGTGATGTAGATGCCAAAGTGTGACGACTCTATAGACGCTTTAGGCATCAGCTCTAATCTGATTGAACGAGCATTTGTTATGAAGTGAGGATGAGGAGAGATGTTGGAGGAAGAGTGGAGGAGAGCCTGGGGTGTTTGGCTTGTCATAGATTATTAAAAGTTCTGGTTATTTACGGAGAGAGGGGGAGCGATGGAGGATAGAAACACCAGGAAGGGAGGGGCTGAATGTAATTGAGGCAGAGGAATCTTTAATGAGGGGAGATCTCTGCAGGTAACTTCCTCCAGTCCTCCCCACACCTCTTATGATTCCCCAATATGGGGGGAGGAAACCCATCTGGTTGGACTAAACAGCAGATTAGCACATTAGCACTGGAAGAGGCAGGCAGGCACCACGAGAAAGACCCGAGCTTACACATGACACTGGCACACATGGTGTACGACTCATTAAAAGCAAACATAAAAGTTGCACTAAATTAAAGGCAAACTCCATCCACCTTCATTAACAGATGGTTAAGGTTTGACTCATGATTGTAGAATTTATATGCTGTACCCAACCATCCTGGTGCTGCACACATCTAAAAACAGGCTTTTATTTTTAACAAAGTCAGATGGGTTTACCAACTCAGCTTTTTATGTCTTCAAGCTGTCTTGGAAAATTTTTATTGTTGCATTTAAGAAAATAAAAGTAACTCCTTCTAGTGACCTGATTCCTCATTCTGCTGTTAAAATGTTGACTTTTTAACCTTTTTGTGCATGTTTGAACCTTTTTTTTTTTTGTTGTCTGACATATTTCCATCTGTCAGGAAGGACTGGGGAAAATAATACCCAGGACCATCAGCAATGGTGTCTCCCAGGGATGCGTGCTGTCCCGCACATTTTTGAATAACTGCACCATCAGTAATCGGTCTATCAAACCTCTCAAGTATGCAGATGATGCAATGGTCATCTGGCTCATCTGATGATGATGAATCTGCATTCTGATGGAAGATGAAACAGTTGTTCTTGGTCAGACCAATCCTGACCTAAACATTCTTAAAACAGTGGAGATAGCAGCGGACTCAAGGAGCCATCCCACCTTTGTCCTCCATCCCCATTCACAAGAACACAATGTCTATAGTGAACAAATTCAGGTTTCTGGGGACTACCATCACCCAGGACCTGAAATAGTCGACCAACCTAGACTCGATAAATAAGAAGGCCAAGCAGAGGATGTTCTTTCTGTGACCTCTCAGGAAGTTCAACCTACCACAGGAACAGCTGGTAAACTTTTACTGTCCATCAGAGCAGGGTTTGGCTCAGCAACCAACCTAGACAGGATCAGAATGCAGGACAATTAAAGAGTGCAGAGGGGATTGTTGGTGCCAACCCTATATCCAATACCTGCAGTCCTAGAAGAAAGAAATGAGCAACAGGCATCAACTGACCCTTCTCACCCAGGATTTAACATATTTTTACTTCTCCCCTCAACAAGATCCCTGTACGCCAAAACCACAACACTCCAAAATAGTTTTCTTCTCCAGGCCATCAGTACAGAAACATGTTCAACTTTGCCAATTGTTTTACTATTATTTAAGGATGTGTTTTTGTAGCTCAAATGTATATTTTTATGGGAATCTTTTTGCTATCTGTAGGGAAGAAGAATAAGAAAAGCACAATATGTCCCTTTTAATGATGGAAATGTGTTTATGATAGCAGTCAGTACTATGATCTACCAGGTTTTTCCAGATGATCATCCTCTGTACTTTCTGCTCCAGAATAGCCATTTCACCTATTTCAAATAAGATTATCCTCATTGCATATTTCATAGTATCTATACTGTTGAGGTTAGAGAAATTTGGTGGTTCAGTGAAAGCAAAAACACATTGCTTTAAAAAAAAGCAAACATCCAGCATTGGATTGTGATTGGTTGGTATAGCTCTGGTCCGGTGAAGCATGGGCCGGATGTGTTTGCTTTGGAAATATGCTGTGAGATGCAGCATTGTCCAAAAATAATGTTGTTTTTAGTGGTAGTACCACTGGATGAAGCCACTGAAGGCGCCTGTCATAACAGGAGGAATTTTATCTCTGGGGCTTCTGACTTGATACATTTCAGTAAAATAAAAAATGGAGGTAGCATTTTGGGAAAAGAGCTGCAACTGGTGGTGAAAGGAGGGCAATAAGGTTTTTCGTCTCTGTGTTTGTTTGCATGTTGTATTAATAAAATATCTCCACTGGACCAATATGAACAAACTAAGTTGTACATTTACAACTGATTAACTTTTGGCATCACCCCAATTTAAGATGGTTACCACAGTTAATCAACACAAGATATTTCTATAACTCAGTACATTTTACAGATATTGAGCTAAAAATCTATCCCATCAAATTTCAAATTCAAACTGCATGAAATTATTAAAGTTTGTCATCAACTATTGGAGTCAACCTTGCCTGTTTGTGTGCAAAAATATGTTAGGAACAACCACACAGATTTGAATGAATCTTTCAAAAAGCAATCAAGGCCTATCTACAACTGATTAACAAATTGTGTCAATCAAATTCAAGATGGCCACCCCAGCCAACAAACCTTGAAGACACAAACATGTCAGTTAATTTTACAGGTATTGGATTTAAATGTGGTGTGATAGAAGCTAAGAGGCTTCACCATCATGTATTAGCAAATGGTTGAAACTTTGATGTTGACTGTAAGTGTCAATGCTGTCTATCTGATGCCAAAATATTTGAACCAACTGGCAGATACAGTATCAGTAAAGTTTGGAGTCAACCCCATGCATTTAAGGTGACCACCATGCATTTAATTAGTTCAAAATGTATTACATTAATATTGTAAAAAAAAAAACCTACTCATCAGTAAAGCAAATTAAATCAGAGTGATACGCGCCTTTTCAACTTCTCATCTGTTTACAGGGTGGAGATTGACTGAATGTCACAGGTTTTCAGGTTTGAGTTCGTTTTTGCTTCAGTTTTAATGATTCCAGAACCAAGCTGTGATAAACTACAAAGTTGCCAGGCATGACAGGAAGGGGTGCTGGGTGTGCACATGCCTGTGTGTGCACTGTAATAAAGTGTACCCCGTTGTGAGGTGTGGAGTTAGAAGTTGCTAAAACTCCCACATCTGACAATGCAGCTGTGTGAACAAAACATTATATGTTGTCGGTGAGAGAAATCAAAGCAACTGGCCCTAAATCAGGATTAAGTCTGATTAAATCCAAGTTTGCTAACAGTAGACATGCACAGATTCTCCTCACCTACTTTTACAGTCTTTCCTTCGTTGTTTTTGTAAGGTTTAACATTGAGGTTTGGTTAAGACCAATCTCCGTTCTACTTGGGACAAACATGGAGCATATTTTCTGTTAGAAAGCTAGCCTTCTGTAAGCTACACACTCAACAATCAGATTTAACCATTAACAAAAGTAGCAGTGGCGCTAACTTAACTAGCAAACACAGGTGACCAGTGGAGCATTTCTAACTTAAAAGCCTGACATTTTCTTAAGCAGTTAATGACCATTGTGTAACTTTTTGCTCATGAATCCATTAAATACTCACAAATAACACTGCTTGAGTTAATGTGTGTGAATTAGCCAAGAATAAAACAAAAGAAAAACAGCTAACCTGTGCTAGCATCATGCTAACAGAACACACATCTCTTAAATTCACAAACAAAGGCCAGTCTTTGTTAGGCCCAACTACACAAACATGATTGTACACCAGTTTAACAACCACATTTAGCCCGGCCAACGAGGTGTGCCGTTAACGACATAACACGTGCTCAATGAACACACACTCACACATAAGTATTCAAGCTAATGTTGCCTCAAAACACCTTATTAACAGCTACAGCTCTACAGCTAAACACAGAACATTTGCGTTTCTGCCAAACACTAATGAAAAGAAACCGACTTTAACTACTTTAATATGGATGAATATTAACAAACAAGCCAAAATAAAGATATTGCACTTATATTGGACTACATTTGAAGCTTTTATTTAGAAAATAACTTTTTGGTTCAATATTTGCTCAGATTTTTCTTCTATCTGAGTGCTTTTTTTTGGAAACCACTACTGGAAACTTACGTATTTACCGGTATTATAAAATGAAGTTGACAGTTTAGAGCTCAAAGAAAACGTCTAATTGATGAGCTTTTAATCAATCAATTAGAGTTTCATTACTTTTCACATTTGATTCTTGAGTCTGCTTGCTTTGTGCTTTTTACCCATTAACCTATGAGGATAATAAGTCTCAAATTAATGCTTAGAATTAAAGAGTTTAGGCTCACAATCCACATGTTTGCTATAAATATATAAAATATCATGATATCCCGCTTTAATCTCAGCTGTTTATATGGTATCTTTTTTTTTTGGGTGAAAAATAAAACAAAAAAATGACATAAAATAATATAAAAGAATAAAATACAATAAGACAAAATAAAATAACACAATAAAATAAAAGTGCATGGTGGGTGTGGTGGAGTTATATAGCCATATATGACTCAGTCATCCATCATGAATTATGGATGTGGTAAAAAAAAACATCCAAGTTGAGGACCTCTACTATGCCCTTTTTAGATCTACCACAACCCACAATTTCAGTTTCAAATGAGCTCTTGGCCTGTGGCCCTAAAGTGACACAGTGTCTCCAACAACCCCGCTGAAATCCTGAGTTAAAGACCCATGCAGGCCATTCTCTGCTTTGTTGTGCTATTATAGTGCTTTTGTTATTATTTCTTAAGAAACACTGGAACCAGTCCATCCACCTATCCAGTCTTTTGGTCACAGCTACTCATTTAAAATGAATGGGCAGGTGTATCTAAACCTTTGACCAGTCCTGTATGCAGTTGTTCATAGGTCACTAGTCCATTCCTAAGTAACCTTTAGTGATTAGCAAACACAAAAAGTGAAGTTTTAAGGTGTTTTCTTTATCCTGAGAATGACTGTGTTTGAAGATTTTCATTGACAGCTGAATTGCTTTTGAAAATTATTTTCTTCAGCTACTGTATGTCAAATCACAGACTTTAAAAAATATTGGCTTAGTAATACTTCCTGTTTTGCATTAATAAGATGCACATGTTTATAAACTGCATTCATGTTATTGTTGTAGCTGTGTGATAAATAATAATAATGGATTAGATTTATGGTTTTTTTTTTTTTTTTAGATTTAAGCTAAAACAGACATGAAATATCACATGAAGCTTGACTTTATTGTTCGACTGAACTCTACTTCACATTAATCACATATCACAAAAACTCATCACACATCATTTTGGAAAAGCAAGTTGTGACCTGAACTTGTTTATGCACACATGAGATAAAACATGTCAGCCTTTTTTAGGAGGTAAAATTTTATAATGAAGTGGTTAAAGAAATCAACACAATTGAGAACAGATTTTCACCATGATGCCATAATGACATCGTCAACCACTGCAAACACACAAAACACACACGTTCTAGTGCTAATGATCTCCCAGCTTCAGGGCTGTTTCACCAGTTCTCAGGTAATAACGCAAAACATATTCACTGCTATGTCTTCTGAGAGTGTGTGTACCAGTGTATTTGCTATTATGTGCATGTATGTGTGTGTGGGTTGTAAGCATCCGACAACACACACCCGCTGTTCCAGTCTGTTTCCTCCCCATAAAAAGCAACACTTAGCACTTCATTCTCAAGCAGTTCTGACAACATTATACAGGTTCGTTTAGGAGAAGAGGAGGGGAAAAAAACACAACACAGTATTAGAAACCAAAAGAGGAGGGGAAAAACGGAAGCCTGGTCACTCAGCTGGGAATATTCACAGAATACTTTTTAACGAGTTTAATAAATTCTCCCACAAATGAGGTGAAGGAAAGAGAGAGGGGCAAAGGAAAGAAGAGAGGAGAAGAGGGATTGTTTGAGAGGAGGAGGTGAAACTGAAATGGGTGTTTGGCGTAGTGTTGGGAATATTTTACAAGCTGCATTAATGACTGTTCTTAAAACACAGCTCTTAAAAACAACCATCATACTCTTCGATATCACGGGCGATTATGTTCATTTCTACAACGTCTTTTTGCACACACACACACACACACACACACACACACACACACACTGAAATGCAGTGCTGGTCTGACACCTTTTGTGTAAACAGCAGCAGCTCCAACAAACTCCAAAACACACAGTTTGGCCTTTCAGACGATGTGGAACTGATTTCTGAGCTTTAAAAGACGACATTTACACACAGACTGACACCAGCTAGCTTATGAGCTAAGACATCCAGAGACTGCACATCTGTGGTAATAAAACCTTTGGACATGATGTATGTATCGTGGTGACAAAATTAAATTAAACACCAGGTCTGGTTCTGAAAGGAAGATTTGGCTGATCTGAGGTAGCTTGAACTAGCTGTGTGAGCTCCAGCCTCCATAGCTGAAACACCAGACATCGTAGCTTTTATTGTTGTTTGCTTTTTGTTCAAAACTGCTGGTAATAACTCTGAGCAGCTTGTAGTAGGAGCAAACACCTAAACTGACAGGAATTTATCAAATGTAATTGGACACATTCTAGTCACCTCTCATGGCTTTCTAAAAGTGGTAAAACATCTCAAAGATTTCACTGGTTTTGGGGCCAAATAATGAGAATTATAACTTAATTAAAATCTCTAATTATCCTGTTTATACATTGTTGTTTCTGCACATTTTGACTGAGGGATACAAATGGAAATGTTTCAGTTCCATACTGGTGACATCTGTGGCTGAAGTTAACCCTTTAAAGGTCACTCGCTGAGTTTTGACCATTGAGTAAAAAAAAAAAGTATTTGACTTTTTTTTAAAGCAAACAAACAAACTTTGTACTTCTTAACTTTTTAAAAACCTATTTACATTTCCTAACACTTTAAATGCTTTTTTAGAATACAATAGCAAGTTACAGACACAAGACTAAAAAATGTATTAAAAGAAAAAATATTATGTTATAATATGAAGACTAATCATCAAGTAACATCCAAATACAGTCATAGAAGTATCCGACTGAATAGGGTTATTGTTATGAGGGATGTGCAAGTATATTTGTGCATAAAAATTGTGCAAATACAACAGGAATGTAAACCCGTATGCAGTTTGTTGGTAGCAGTAATGGTTAACTTTCTCTGTAAAAGTTTCAGGTTTAGGCTGCAAATCAAAATTCATAACAACTGATCAAATATGGTCACCTTCCCTATAAAGAGCTGTCTGTCTAACATCCTTTATTTGATACATGACCTGAGAGTTTGAGGGTTCTTCTCAGTATCATAGCTAGCACTGTGCTCTTCTGGACAGAGATCTCTGAGGTTGGGAGCCGCTCTCCCAGTTTGGGAATCTTAGCTCTGACTGCTCCGATGACCTCTGTCACTTCTGAGGCCTTGACTTTCTACAATTTCCCCATTTCTTTGTATCATCCCAATTGGTGTTGTTCCAGCTTTGTATTTTACTTGAACTTGATGGTAGTGCTCAGATGTTTTGGTACACTATTCCCACTTGGTTGTGACACAACGTTTTGGCACATCGGTGTTTCAACCTCTTATGACCTTGGAGCATAATGAGAGACGATAATGATGTCATGCCATGCCAGCTAATGCCACTAGAACCAACAAGTTCTGTGTCAGATGTTGGAGAACCAGGACATTAAGATGAGACATGATCTACTGGAGTCATGGATGTAACTAAATAATTCTTTCCCTATGAAATTTGCTAATTATGGAATTTTTTAAATGAATATCCAACATGGTGAAGTGATGACATCAGATCACAACAATCTCAGATGTCAACCACTTTTATTGGCCAACAAATGAACATGTTTCATCTACTTAGAAGCATAGAAAACATTTAAAGTACACATTTATATGTGAGGTTCTTTTGTTCAGACATGTAGAAAATCAAATATTGTTTTGACCTTAAATTGACATGTTTAGACTGTCGGTCTTCCTCAGAAGCATCAGGTGATGGTGTGATGTGTCTCTATCAGCTGTTATGGGTGGGATCGACTAAGCTGACCTATCAGGTCTGCCTAATTGGCCACGCCCACCACTGTTGGAGGAGCAAAAAACTAAAATGGTTTGTTTACTGATTTTATGGTTCCCTTGTTGTACTATCCTTAATGTGATCATTATTTTTGCATGCATTAAATGCTGAAGGGAGAGGTGTGAAGAACATTTATGTTCCCTAGAAAATAATTGAGAACCACTGAATTAGTGATGATATGGATGTTTTCCCTCCTTCAGAGGTAATTCAATGATGCCTGACAGGTCGGCAGAGTTGGTCACAAACACTGAACGAAAGAGGCCATCAGGATCAGGACGTGAACAATCAGCTGGATGGGACTAAAAAGCTCTCACCTGGTTTACAGAAAACCAGCTGACGATGACATCACACCAACAACTGGGACACTTATGAGGAGAACTGCAGTTGACAATCAGGTCAAGTTACAGTTTTAAAGAAAAAATGATTTTCTACACGTCCCTGACATTTACTAATTGTAGTTTTTATTTGCCAAGACATATTTAGGCCAAAAGTGAATATACTGACTGAGGTTGGTGATGTATACAAGTAATTATCTGCCACTGTAAAGTATTTGCTCCCCTGCTTATTTATGCAAAGTCACAATAACTTCATTCTGGTTTTGATTTTGTTATTTACTTCCAGACATGATAATAACTAAAGATTTTATTTTAATTCAAGCCCATTGTTCATTTTTAATTAAAACCCACAGAACACTGAATTTAGAAACTCCATGGTGCTCCTGCAATATTAATATTAAAAAAAACTTTATTGACTCATATGAAATCAGACTGTTTTTTTAACCCACAGGTCATGCCTGTAACGTAAAAGTTTAAATATTAAAAAGTCAGACAATATAGAGCTGAATATTTCCTTTGTTATTCTGGGCGCCGGAGCTTGTTCCATGAGGAAGTGGCAGGCATTGTGGTCAGTACAGTATGGAGGCTGTGTGTGCGTGCATGCGTGCGTGTGTGTGTGTGTGTGTGTGTGTGTGGGTGGGTGTGCGAGATGATTTAAGGTGTGGCATCAGCCTGTCAAGCTCCACTCGTTTATCCTTTCTACATCACTGCAGCCTCAAAGCTTGCTAATAAACCCCACATTGCATCCTCAAACACACACACTCTCACATTTCCCAGGAAAAAAAAACAAATAATACACACATTTCTGTATGCACAGGTAAACCCACATGCAAAAAAAACACCCCTCCTCCCTCCCTCCCTCCCTCCACTTCCTGCCCGCCGTCCTCCCTCCTCCCCTGGTTAAAATATCCTGGTTATTAAGCAGCAATGTGCTGCAGATTTCTGAGGCTCTGTGTGCGACACATCTGGCCTGGGCCTTCAGGAAATGACTGGTTCACTTCACTCTTGTCATCACCTTCCAACACGTTTCTTTCACATTTCAATTTGGGAGCGGCACAGCAGGCAACTACAGCACATAAACACACATCTGCACACACACACACACACATGCACAGCCACATAAGGATGCACATCTGGGCATAGGCGTTGAAGCAGGCACACACGGTCCACATTAGCAGCAGTGGGAGTGCACGATTAGTTGTTACAGCGCTCCATTTTCAGCCTCTCATCTCAAAGAGGTGGGAGCTCGTTCTCATGGATTTTCTGTTTTGTCACTGCTGATGTTTTTAAAGCACAAACTAGAGGCAGAAAATACAGTTTCAGGGGTTTGACCTCCAGCAGGAGCAGATTGTGATGCTCAGTCAAAGAGATACACGGAAATTTAAAGCTTCAACCACTGAGCGCTATTGAGGTTAATTAAAATGACATTTTTCAATTTTTTCTTTTCTTTTTTTAACCTTTGTATTTAGTTTTTTAGTTTACTTTTTAGACAATTGAGTTTTTAATTTCTGATTAACTTTGAATTTTTAATTTCATTTTACTCATTTAGTTTCCTTTTTTGAACTTTTTAACTTTAAAAACACCTTAAAAAGGTACATTTTTTTCTTACTTTGTTTACTTTTAAACACATTTTTGTAAAAGCTTCAGGTTTCAGGCTGCAAATTTTTTTAAAAAGTGACCAAATCTGACATTATAAAGGGTTAAGCATGTGTTTTATCCACAGTCTCAAAGCTCAGATGTGGGTCTGGTGGAAACGTCACAAACAATAATATAGATAGATCTTAGACTGGCCTCAATTTGGAGAAACAGAGATTAGTTGTGGCTCATAAGCCATTATTAGCAGCAGGGCCTGTTACAAAGACTGCTGTTATAAGTCTAATCTGATGTTGTTGTTCATTGAGTAACTTTAGAAGATGCTGCACAACCAACACCATATTGTTAAAGGTGCAAACACACACACACACACATTCACACTAATATGATGTGTCAGTGTCATAATGACATACGACTATGTTTTTATTGATGTTATAATAATTATATAATTAATTATATCAATGTGTGTGTGTGTGTGTGTGTGTGTGTGTGTGTGTGTGTGTGGGGGGGGGTTATATAATATATTTTTTTTTTTTTTGCATTTATCTCAGCCCACACTGTGTTTTGTTTGCATCTCTGATGATATGGCAAATAATATTGCAATGCATTGTGGGTCACATATGACATGTAGTTCATGCAAATGTTATCTTATAAACTTTTACATTGTTGTCAGTTTTATATTAAACAGTTAATGAGACAGAAGTATTACCCAATGCTAGAACAAATAGCTGCTGCTAATTGTTTCCATAAAGCTAATGTCAAAGTAAAGGTTTTTACATGTTTGATTGAACCTTTGTGACATTTTAGGAGTGGAGATGTTTCATCTCTATTTCTCCAAACTGAGGTCTTTTAAAGAACTATCTGCAGCAGTCAGATTTTAATTATTTCTATAAAAATCCACTTCAAAAGATGTAAGTTACTGTGGTAAAGAACTAAAACTACAACAAAGACCAGTTCTGTCTATTATTGGTCTTTCATGAAAAACTGATATTTTTAAAACCATCAATTAGATATTTTTTAATTGATTTATTTTCTTTAAATATCTATTTTATGTTAGTTATCAGGTATTATAATAAAGTTGTTTAAATGCTCTCGTCTCTAAAATGATCTCCCTTACAGCCTAATGAAAGCTTTGAGCCCCTATTTAAAGCTTCACAAAATAAAACCGTTCCATTCTTTGGTGTGTAGTTAAACATTTCCTGGGTGGATGTGGTGATATCAAAGAAACAGATCACGCTGATTCATAACTTCACCATCATAAAGTCTCACAAACCGCAGCTCTGCATTGGAAATGTTGGAAAGCTTTTGCTGTCAAGATCGTCTGATACTTAAATATTTTCTCTCCCAGTCTTTGTCTGAACTTCAGCACAGAATTCAAGGCAGCCTTGTCTTAAAAGCTTAAGGTTTTTCTCCTTTTTTCATTTCATTTCGTCCAGGCTCGCTGTGTTTTCACAAGACCCACATCCTCTCACCAGTTAGAGGCTAACTCGATATCATTTCTGGACTAATTCAGCACTGAAGCAACCTGATCTTGTTAAAAGGTTTTTGTGGGCAGCAGTGGAGGCTGCTGTCACAGCGTGTGATGCTGAAGACACACAGCTTTGGGTCTGAGGGTGCAGCAGCTCTCTGTTTGTCTGTTTCAAAACCAAGAGCACCATTTCTAATCAGCAGCACTGCAACAGAGACCGCAAAACATGAGAGATGTCAACCACAGCGACGTGCAGGCTCACTGAGTCTATGATGACTCCTCAGAGAGGCTGATAAAGTCATCAAGCACTGACAACCAGCCACATCCAAGCTGAATGAAGAAAACTAGAACTGTAAAGGTTTGTTTTGCTTCCTTGAAGCTGTTCAGTTTATCAGTAAAAGCTTTTAAATAGCAATATATTCAGCACAGTTTCTTTGATTTATGTAGTTTTTACAATTTTTTACATTTTTGTCACTTTGCAGACCAATAAATTGATAAATTAAAGAGTTAAACAGCCATTAGTCCCTGTTATTTTTTTAAAAATCCACTATTTAATGTATTTCTTATGGGAGATGAACTTATTGGTCATGCATTGGCTTAGTGTGTCCACTAGAGGGCAGACAGGCACAGCAGGTCTGGATCAGCCTAACGCGTCTGATATGAAATAATAGAGCAGTCTTGTCCTTGATTTTTGAATTATAATTTAGAGAAAATTGTTATTAAAAACCTAAATGAAACTGATCTGTCTGCCTTTGATCCAATCACAAATAATTCAAATGCATTTCTGCAGGAGTTTCATATTTTATCAATTTTAACCAGGAAAAACAAACTTGCTAGGTTCAGTGTTGGCTTATTTCTCACGTTTTGGTGGAAATCCATTCACATTTTAAGTAATAAACCACTAAAACCACATCATTTATATGTGAAAATACAGGACTGCATTGGTGCCAGTTTTAAAATGAAGTCTTTTCACTCGTTGCAACAACAAAACTGCTTAAGTCTGTGTGACAAACATTTAAAGAAGGCCTCAAAAATATGTTTCCCTGTCATTTTATACACGCCCTTTGCTGAACTTTGGCTGGATCTGGTCGTCATGTGGTACAGCCAGGAGAATCTCGTTTTAACATTTAGCTCCTCTCTTGTTTTCTGAGCTAAAGTGGCAGGATGGTGGTGGAAATGAAAGTGAGGGAGATGTTTAGAGACCGGGGGTCGATTGTGTCTGTTCTAGTGTGGTTTTTTGGGAGTTATTTGGTGTTAAAATATGCCTTAATGGCTGCTGGGGATCCATTTATTACAGGCAGGAAGCAGAAGGGGGTTTCTCCTCTCATTTAATGTGACCACCAAGAAGCTCGCCAAGTCCTACAGGCCTGCCAGCATTCCTCTGCACACACACACAACACGCACGCCCAGAATCTATGTGCACACTTATCCTTAGATCATGTAAATGAAGTTTACATATGCATGTGTCTCGATGGAAAAACACAGACACACAAACACCGCAGCAAGTTCAGAAACAGCTTACAAATATATGTGCGCTCATGAAAGCTCACACACAAATAGCCTGTGGTCTCTGGCAGTGAGAACCTTTTTCTGAATCATGGTAACACAGTCACACACACACTCAGAAAGCCCTGCTAAACATTTAGGCAGGTTTTATAAATCTAATAAGCTCTTGAGAGCTTATTAGATCATTTTTGTTTTGCTGTGCTGATTTGTTTGGGTTTTATTCGTTAATAGAGTTGTTTTTCACTGGATCATCCTTTGTTTATCCAGCCATCTCTTTTTTCTCTTTGTTTTCATTTTCCCTCCTGGATCCGTCCAGTACAGAACCAGTTAATGTTTGATGGCCCTCCCATTAGGGTTGTACCACCTGTTAACGAAGTGTAGGACTTCTGCTAAATAAGCTTAAAAGAAGAAAGAAAATATTAATGTTTAAGATTTGATTTGAATGATTTCACAGCATTTTGAAGCCTCTGAATGTCTCTACCTCTTGTTCATGAAGGAGCAAGAGCTAAGCAATTGATCAGGTCTTCATCTGTCCTGGTGAATAAAGAGATGAGCCAGTATAGACAAAACTCTTACTGGTTCATCTCTGTTCCAACCCTCACCTAAAAGGAATTCCTAAATGAAAGAACAGAATCCTATAGATCCTCGCAGCTGACGTGAGCTTCCCCCATAGGGTGGTCTCAGCTTTAGAGATAAGATGAGAAGCTCCGTCATCCAGAGAGGAGCCACTGCTCCTCCACATTAAAAAGGTCAGCTGAGGTGGTCCTGGTCACCATCTCTGGAGGTTTAACAGTCTCATCCTATTGGGAGGAGATCCTGGGGAAGACCTGGGATCTGTTGGGAAGATTATAAAACTTCTCTGGACCAGGAATACTTAAAAATACCCCAGGATGGGATCTGGTTTGACCCCTGGCCCTGTTACAGTCTTGTCTCATCCCACCCTCGCTGCTGATTGCTGATATTCTCTCTACAAGCTTTGATAATGATTTTCTTCTCATGGCATTGTGAGCTTGGCCTCAGATCCTAATACTTAATACCAGGTAGATAAAGGGCGCTCAGTTAAAGGTTGTGTGTGGATGCCAGTGTATTGAGTTACACGGAGGATATAGGCCTCTATCTTTCCTTTCATCAGCTGAGTGAAGGAAGAAAATCATCCATCAATTCAGTGCAATCTGACCCTGAAGTTTATGTGTGCTTTAAAACACACAAAACAAAAGACACACTTCAATGCTGACTGAGGCTTGTCAGCTCAAATCCTGCTATCCAGTGATCACGCCTTTATGTTATGTGGCTTCGTGCCATTAGGTTGTCCTGTTTTTACTTGGAATAATGAAGTGTATCATATGAGCTCATCATCCAGTAGCTCAGATTATGTAATTGTCTTTACTTTAAAATCCCTCAGCAGTTGTTTTTTTAATGATAATAAATCTTTGATTAGATGTTTAGTGCTACTTGGTGGTGTGCACCAATAGGCACTTGGCATCCAGGGACGGTCTTTTTAAGTCTCTTTCAGGGTCATTATTCTTAATTAGCCTATGATAATGTCATTTAAACTTAGGCTTTGCTTAACCTGCTTAATCGCCACGTCCAATTTTGACCAAAAAGACGACGTAGAAAATTAAGCTTTAACTGTTAAAATTTAGCACAAACAAAAACACAGAAATTCAGGCTTTTCTACTTTTGTGCCTTTTCATCCTTGTAGGTTAGAGTAGAGATGCAAAGTCAGCTTTTCTATGATTTGTCAATGAAACTTTTCAGGTGGGGAAAAAAAGTCTTTACAACTTCTATTGATAGTAAATTTAGCAACCAAATGTGTAATCCATCGTTTGTGACTGATCTGATCTTTGGTGCTAACAGGAAACAGTTCATGCATGTTTCTTGTTGTTAACAAGGCCTAATGTTCCTATAACATTTGATTTTTTTTCTTCTAAAGTACTACAGCTTGATGAATTATGCTCACATAAAGACGTTCTTGATGGTGTGATTATCTGTCATCGCTTTTGACAGATCATTTGTCAGGTCAGCCCTTCTGTGTGTGAAGCAAACCCATTTTTTAAAATCAGGCCTTCTGTTTCCTGAATGAGGGCAAAGTCAGCAAATATGTACCCAAGTGTTGGAATGCAGAAACAAACAGAAACCTGTTAAAGACTGGAACAGATCCAGTAGGAAGTTTTAACGTCTGCATTTTCTCATTGAGTAAATTGAACAGGACAAAAATAGAAGATTTAAATTAGACTCCAAGAAGTAAAGTGAAACCATTACAAATGGTTACTGTGTAACTGTGAGTATCTGTGTACCGTGGAGGGAGGAGGGTGATTACGGTGTAGAATGTCCTCCTCATCGTCGGAGCTGACCTAAGAACACAACGGCTAATCATCCACTAGCCAGCAGGGCGACACAGAGTGAGAGAAGAGAGACAGTCCACCTGAACACCTGAAGGAGAGACACTTGTGTCTCCTGAAAGCTAAACCAAGCAAAGAAGAAAAGAGAGGAATACGGTGGACGGTTTGGATCAATATTAAATGAAAGAAATCTGTAGCTGAGGCCCAGACCTCATCCAAGAAAAGAGCTTAGGTGCGTCTTCTGTGTTTATTCATTCGATGTCAGCCAAAACATTGTTTTTGGAATAATGTGCCTTCTTCAAGAATCGTTTTGTTTTTGGACTCAATCTTGAGTGTTAAAAGTGACCACATGGGGTCCTGTCCGGGATGCCGGCCGCTGTAGTGAAGCTCACCCTGGAGGACATGGTCGCAGAGGGAGGGGGGGTTGGAGAGCGTGAGTTGTCCGTGTGGGAGACCTCCGGTCTGGCCCGGGAGCGACTGCCTCCGCCCTCCTTGAAGGTCTCCGGGGAGCTGCTGCAGAGCTTCCCTCACTCCAAACGGGTGGGATCCTACCTGGTAGGGAAGATGATCAACAAGGGATCATTTGCCAAAGTGATGGAGGGGCTGCATATCGGCACGGGGGAGAAGGTGGGTGGTTTACTCAGGTTTGACAGTTAGAAAAAGTCAAGTAGACTGGAAGGATGGTAACAAATCACACATTCAACTTCTGATTGCATGGTTACAGCCTTGTAACATAATTATACACATGAGAATTTGAGCCTGTTATTAGATGGCTTATTATATCTTTGCTCAGCAGGTCAGCATGTTTTTGAGTAATAAAGTACACCAGACAGAAATCCAGCTGCAGTATATCCTAATGCTTCAGTTTTATACTTAGGGTTTATCTTTATAATATACATGCAAGAAAGAAAACCTAACGTTGTGCAGTTTGGGGATACTCTCTTAACCCTATAACACCAAATGAATCCTATTTCTGAGTTTGTAGAGCTCTACTTCTGCAGGACTAGTACTTTCCTTAACAAGATCCTCTGTTGGAGGATCTAAGTACTGCAGGTGGAAAGTGCCTATTTTATTTATTTATATTACCATTGCATTGTTATATAATATTACTATATTAACTTTAGCAAAATAATTAAAAAATAAATTCAATCAGATTTTTCTGGTATTTTATTTTACGTGTCAGTCTTTCAGGTTAACCCTTTAATATTCAATCTAAGAAAAATGATTAGAATATTGTTTAGATTTTTTTCCCCTCAGTCACATTCAGTGTTGGCTTTAATAAGATATGGGGAACTTTAACAGTTAAGACACAAGTGTATTTTGGAAGTTGTGGCTCCCTTTGGGATTTTTGCTGGTGTGTTAATTTGACCGTGTGTGTAACTTCACTGCTCTGTGACTAACTCATCTGACCTGGTTGTCAGGGAAATGACCAAACTTATATTTGGAGGGTTTGTTTGTTCATTCTAACTCCTTTCCTCTTCAGTAAGCACAAGATAAGTGTGAAGCTTTGACTTCTCACTGAAATAGTTCTCTTTTGGATCCAAAAATGTTGCCTTTAAACTTTTTTTCACCTGTTTATTTGTGAAAACTGAATTTCTCCTCTTTTCCTGACATTTGTTACCTCATGAACCCCTGATCACAGAATGCCAGATTATATAAGGCCCCGGTTGTTTTCATTCAACCACAAATTCAGCATCTCTTACTCCACAAGCAGAGCATCTTCCTTTAGTTGCCTTAACCCACAAACAAAGCTCTGAATATGCAAATTGTTTGGTATTTATTAATATCTTTTTCACAACTTTAACTATCTAAACTCATTCAGTGTGAGTTTACTCCAGAATTTCCCAGATAGTTTTCTTGTAGTTTTTTGCAGCAGCTTTATTTATTTCTTCATCCATCACCAGATTTCCCCAAAAATTTTAGGGAAATTCTCTGCTAAAGCTCAGACATATTGTCACTCATTATCACTATACTCTAATTTTACATTTACAAATTTTTAAAATATTTTTTGCACTTTATAATGTGAAACAGAAGCTTCTTCTTAATTGGGGAATTATTTCCCAAAATTAATTAATACCAGATGATTTTCCTCTATTCATTCAGAATGAAGGTTTGTTTCTGCAAACATCAGGATAACTGATGTAAAATCTTTTGAACTGAGTTTCTGTGCAGCAGCTGTAAAGAACTAACTTTTTGTAGGTAGCTTTTTGAACAACCTCAGTTTGGAGAAAGTTCAGACCAGATTGATGAGCTAACAGCTAGTCACATTAGGGCCAGTTCTAAAGTGGATTTCTGTTATCATAGAACCTCATTAAAGAAACTTTCATATAAATGCTATTTACTCTAAGCCTGCTACATCACTATCAATATCACATTTTCAGTGTTTTTTTTTCTCCTTAGGTGTTGTAGGTAGCAGCTAACTGTAGCCTATCTGGGTTACTTCCAGCAGGAATGTCTGAATATTTCTGCTGGATTAATCACGTGATGCAAACTTGACTTAAACGTAAAGGTTATAGCAATCATTACTAAATAAACAGCTCATTCGTCGTGGTCAGGAGTAATCTCTTTCTCCAAACTGATCAGAAACTTCATAACCCTTCTACAAAACCTGAATTCAAATGATGACCTGTTCCTTTGGGCAAAGCTAAAAATGTAACCCCTGATTCCTGTTTTACGCATTTCATTCAATCACAAATAAAACGGCTGACAATCACAGATTTTAGATTTTGTTGTTGTCTGTTTCCAGTGTTTTTACTTTTTAAAGCTTTATTAGAAAGGCAGTTATGAAAGATTATTGTAAATAAATACCATGTGTGTGTTTAGGTGGCCATTAAAGTAATAGACAAGAAGAAAGCTCGCCAAGACTCCTACGTTCTGAAGAACATGAAGCGGGAACCTCGAATCCATCAGATGATCCGGCATCCTCACATTGTCGTTCTTCTAGAGGTGAATGGAATTTAATCATTCAAACCACCAGAAACACAAACAGGACTATGAAAAAAGTTTCTGCCTCATAATTTTTTTGTGTTTTTGCTTTTTTTGTCAACTAAATATTGCAGCTCCTCTAACAGATTATCTGCATTTTATTTTGTCTGATATTGAAAATTGTTTGCTGATTTGACACTTTTAAGTGACAAAATAGCAAAAATAGAAATCTTGTAAAGGAGTTGAATACTTAAAGGCATATTATCTAAGTTTTTTCATATTTTTAATCTTTTTCTTGAGCCAGTGCTAATATGACCCTTTACAGGGGTAATAAATTACCTAATTACCTATAATAAATGTACCACGTTTGCAACTTCTGAGTCTCTGGTCTGGAGCTCCGGAAGTCTCACAAAATCACGTATCTTGCGAGGGTTAGGCTAACCCATACTATGCTAGCTCCGCAGTGTTTTTAGCTCATGATTCCTGCTTTTTTTTTTCAATCTCTCCCTGCTTGAACACAGCTGATTTCTTTGAAGGCGTAAATAACTGCTCATGTAGAAAGCAATAAAGGCCAAGGAGGAGACATTTCAACAGTTAGATTTAGGTGTTTCTGAGCAAAAACAATGGTGCTAACGTTTTTATGGCAGTGACTTAAAGTGGACACTAGGGGGTGCCAAAACAAGCAAAACTTCATAGTATGCCTTTAAACTCAGAACCATAAAATCCAAATAAAGTAGAGGAAAACAATACTTCTGTTTAAATTAGATTACATTCAGACGTTATCTTGAATATTGTGATACTGCTAACATACTGTTTTTGAATAATAATCCATCTCTTGGTGTTTCAGACTCTGGAGACTGAGAACAGTTACTACCTGGCCATGGAGCTGTGTGCAGGAGGAGACCTGATGGACAGGATCTGTGACAGGAAGAGGCTGGAGGAGAGGGAGGTGCGGCGCTACACTCGACAGATCCTCTCTGCTGTGGATCACCTGCACAAACACGGCATCGTGCACAGGTCAGTGCACACACAGACACAACGCACAGCAGGGTGTTAGGAAGAGCACCTTCACAATGATAATGATCAGGTTTTAACCAAACATCAGTTAGTTTTTTTTTAATCGAATAAACGAAGTTCCAGTGTTTTTGCTTATATGATCAAAACCTTTTACCTTCCTCCACCGGTTCCTGCCTCCATCATGTGCAATTGGGTTCAATCTAACTAACACATGACAAATTTACCAAAATCACACAGGTAGTTTCATGTTTCTATAATTCAAATAAAAACCATGACCTTATCAGGTTTTTATGGTAACGCTCCTATATTACCTTTAGCTAACAGCCAGCTGTCTGCACAGGCTCCTGGGTTTCTGTAAACACTTATTATTTAAATAATAGGAAGCTGTGACCCTACAGTGTTGATCCCTTCAAGTGTGGCATTTTAAACATGCAAGCTTTACAAAAGAAGGAATAACTGAAAATGTCAAATTATTCTGGTCTATTTCTTTTTGTTATATCTTCTAGTAATTCAGAAAAAAATTATTTTCCAGTTTTTCTGGTCTGGTCTATGTTTAGCACCCCAAATATATTCCAAAATGTATTAATCTAATTTAAATGCGTCAGTTCTTTTTTTATTTTGCATTCTGAAATGGAATTTCAGATGACTGTTTCAAGCTTTTTTCTTTTTAACAGTTAGTACCCATTATGTATTCAGAGTTTAAAATGTATCCTGTTTAGCAACAGATGCAAAGTAATAGTAAACTGCTCCTTCGTATGCAAGGTCTGCCTCAAGTTAAGATGCATTTATCTGTAAGGTTTGTTCAGTCTACTAAACACATCATTTAATAGTACCAGTAAGTGATAACTTGCCAACTGAACTTTTCCCAAAAATCAAATACACCAAAATATATTGTTAAATGCAGAGAGAGTCACAAAATCTGTAATATTTCTTTACCTTGTAATTCTTTAAGAAAAGTAATTTCATTTTTAAACTTCCAGAAGTGAAACTCCTGATATAATGATTTATAATAATAGGTTTTTGTCTTCCAAATGTAAAACAACAGATTTGAAACATTTTGACAGATGTAACAATACGTATCACTCATCACTGAAAGAGTAGATGAATTCGATTTTTCCTGACATGCCTGACCTCTTTTTGTGAAGGCAACAGATTTGTTTTGCTCTTCTTCTTTGTTTCTTTTTCTAAAACACAATTAGTGTCAGTTTTTTTCGGTTATATCATATGGTCATGTTTTATATCAGATATTTTCCATGACATTCTGATCTAGTAATGACTCGGAAGGTGCTGCAACGTGTGGGTAAACTTGATCAAAAATAGCAGCTTCAATACGTTTCAAATTAAAACCATTTTGCAAAAAACACTTTCAGCTCTTGGATATCATTTCTGTAACAACATAAAACAGTATTTGTCTCTAATGCATGAGACTCAGCACTTAGCAGGGGGGCCACAGGGTGGGGGGGGGTTGCTGTCAGGTGGGCACTGGCCCCCACCACCCCCGAACCGCCCCTGGATTGAGCAGCCTCAAAGTGTGGACAACAAGGATGTGGAACAGCTTCTTCCCTGAGGCTGTTAGCCTCATGAACTTTGACTGTTGTGCCTTTTCCTGAACTTTGTTTACAATAAGTTTTAAAGTGTTTATTAATTACTCTAATTTTGTTTTTTATATTTAGACTGGCTTTAACTTTTTCATGCTGTTGAATGACCATAATATTTTTATCTGAAACAGAATCTTTGAGGAAATATTAAAGATTTCTAACTAAATTCATGTCCCTAGCTGTACAGGTCTTTTGTTGAAAGAGTTGTTTATGGCATTAAGTGATTTTGCGAGGGTTTAGTTTATTAAACAGATGCACCAAGTCTTTTTTTGCACCTCCACAAGACATCCGAGTATAGGACAATAAGAGTCTTAAAAATGGGAAATTCTGCAAGAAAGGTAACATCTTACACAGTTAGTGTGGGTGATGATTCTTTTCAGTATGTGTTAGTATCAAATAACCCACACACATTCAGATGCACACACACCTACACTGCAGACACACACACACAGTGCTGCGCTCCAGTTAAAGAGCTTGGCTCCTCTGAAGGTGGGAATGTGATTACCAGGCAGTGACCTCATCATTCTGTGCCGGCGCCATGATTCACACATCATCACAACATCATGGACTTCCTCTCTAATGAAGTCCCTCAACGACACCGCTTTCAGCTCCTAAACAACACCTCTTTCTCTGTTACACACTCCCACACACACTCTCTCACACACACTCTCCCCACCATAGTCCCACTGTGCACAGTTCACGATTAAACTGGAAATAAATGGAAAATTTGCACTTAAACACACCTTCCGCCACCCACATTCAATAGGTTTGCCACATACACTTTCTGCTTTATGACAATGTGTGTTCTTGCTCTTTCTGGCTGCTTTCCCCTCCTTTTCCCCTCCTGTTTGTCTTTGAACTCCCCTTGGGTTTTTTGAGCAGGGTTCTCTGGATTTTTGAGCGTCTGCTGGTTAGATGAAGGCAGATGAAAGAAACATGGCGGATTCCCAGGCTACAGTTTATAGGGGCTCTCTCACTCCTAACCGCAGATTTTCATTTAGCTGGTAGTTTTATAGCCGGCAGTGTGATGGCGATGAGACTGGGGTAGTTCAAGGGAAGTAATGTGACATTTTCAGGTAAATGCAGAGATTGTTCTAAAGGATAAATCAAGAATAGCACTGGGTCAGTTTGACCTAAAAAATCCTGAGGTTTTGGCTGGTTTTGGACTCACGAATCCCCCTGAATTACCAAATGTTCAGTCAGCAGGGTTTTTAGGACTTGAGCTCTACTCAAACCCAAGCTTATGGGTTTTCTGTTGCATCTGCAGGTCCTTTGCTGTTCCATCTCATCTTGTTTTCTATAAATAAATCATAAAAGCTCACTTAGATTAAAGTAGTGTCATCAAGAAAGTGACTTAAACAACAACAAAGGTTCAAATGCAGAACTCACTAAGGTGTTGCTTAATTTTTGCAGGGATTTAAAGATTGAAAACTTCCTCCTGGATGAGCATAACAACATAAAGATTGTGGGTATGTTGACGTCCAAACTTACACCTAAACCTGGAGACATTTAGTCAAACGTATCTCAAAGTGCAGGAACAAGAGCTTGATGTAAAAAATGATTCCCCAGATTTTGGCCTGAGTAACACCCTGAAGCCCGACTCTTTATCTCCGGAGCTTCTCAGCACTCAATGTGGAAGTCCTGCCTACGCCGCCCCAGAACTGCTGGCTCACAAGAAGTATGGACCCAAAGTGGACGTCTGGTCCATGTATGTGGCACAGTCTCAAGTCATGTCATGTTTAAAACACTCAAGACCGTGTGTTTCTTTAAGCATCATGAATATCTTACAGTCTCTGTGTGTCTGCAGAGGTGTGAGCATGTTCGCCATGCTGACAGGAACGTTACCCTTCACCGTCGAACCGTTCAACATCAAACAGCTTCACCAGAAGATGGTCGCCAGAGAAATCAGCAGCATCCCTGCTTACATCAGCAAAGGTACCAGTCAGAGTTACAACAATGATTTTGTCTTCATCTAAAATCCTCCACAGAGCAATCTTCTTGTAGTTTCCGCAGTTCGGCTACAGAGTTCAGACACTAAAGTATTTTTCTCCCATGATGAAGTTCTTGCATTACTTTTACTAATAATGGAGGTTTTGTGCACAAAGCAAACATAAAAATGCATTCAGGGACAATTTGTTTACTTTGTTCCCTTACACCTCTAAGACTGTAAATCTGTCTAAAGCTTATCTCACCTCTGGTCCCAGATGGTTCTGCTTTGTTGCAATCATTTTCAGAAACCATGGTAACCAAGGTTACAGGTGCGAAAAGTAAAAATTTGGTGATTTATTTGCTTGACCTCATTGGTCACCACCATTGATTGTCACAATAAAGATGTGCGATATACATCAATCCATCCATCCATCCACCCACCCATCCATCCATCCATCCATCCATCCATCCATCCATCCAACCATTTTCATGCTAAAACACAATAAACTAAAATAATGAATATTTAACTTTTTGTTCTTTTTTTAACTTCTTCTACTTTTACTCAACCCAATCAACGAGGGTGTCAGTATCTCAGTTTCTACTACTTTATTTTGGTCTCTGTCTGTATCACACCCAGGTAAACAAAGCTCTTGTTTCTGAGGGGGAAACCAGCACAGCTCAGGTGTTCTGTACCTGTAACAAGAGCTAATCAGTGGCTGCGTCCAGGCCACAGGCAGCTTGGACATTCACATTAACAGCTTGACTTCATCCTGCCTCTGTGTCATCATTGGGCCCTCCTTTAAACAGATGTTCACTGAACCACACCACAACAATGTGATCTTATAGGTTTAGTGTTGAGGATAATAGAAAGGAAAACAGGAGGAGGAATCTGAAGTCTCTGATCTGCTCATTCAGGGAGAGTTGCTGCTGGAGAACAGGAGAGAGAGACTCAGAGTCGAGGTTTTGTCTCAGGTCCAGTAGTATTTTTCAACAAAACTAAACATAAAGTTTCTTTGTGTGTATTAATCAGTAATGAATGAACCTATAATAATGATGATATTTAACTATGTTTGTGTTTATTCATGCTGCAGGTGCGGTGTCGTTTGTGATGTCCCTCCTGGAACCAGATCCAGCTAAGAGGCCCAGCGTCCGAACAGCAATGGAGGAGAAATGGATCAATGAAGGATACCCCAAAAAACTGCTACACACACTCTCCCATAAAAACAGGTGATGCATCCGTACAACACTCTTTATTAATACAATATAACTACCATGCATCTGCATCAGAGGAGCGTGGAGGAACATGAAAAAACCCTTACAGCTAAAGTTACGAGATGGGTGGAGGAAAAAGGGGAAATTGCTGCAAGTTCTCAAACTAAATGAAAAGTCTTGTGGTCTGCAGTGTAACAGCTTTGTATATTACAGCAGGACCAAAGTCTTTTTGTCACTTCATGCATTGTGGAAATGCAATCATGCATGGCTCCGAATGTGTTTTCTCCAATGATACAGGAAGTGTTCCAGTTCTGGTCTGGAGTTATTACTCATTCCAGCTCAGTAAATCCATCTCTGATCCTCGTTCTAATTTCTTTCAACCATTTGAGATTATTCCTCCATCCTGTTCCTTGTTTTTTTCCAGACTGAGTCCAAAGGACCTCAACTCGTCTGTGCTGGCTTACATGACGGAGATGTTGGGTTACTCCCTCCCTGAAGTCATCCACACGCTCACCAACAACAAACCCTCCAGCATCATGTCCTTCTATCACCTGCTGCTCAGCAAGTTCACCAGGAGCCAGAAGGGAGCTAAAGCCGGAAAGGTAAAAACAACAACACATAAACGAAGATGTGTTATCTCCTCTTCTTTAGAAGCTGACAGTGTTTCCAGCAGTCTTATCTCCAACATTTGTGTCTTTAGAGATGTTTTAAGCTGATTTTATGAGGTAATTCAAAACATTTGTCTCATTTTGTTCTTTATCTTCAATGTTGCACAAGTCTTTTACATCGCCCTAAAAATACAAATAAAATTCCCTCCATTTTTAACTTACTACAACCCTCTAATTTTTGTTTTCAAAAATGTGTCCATTTTTTCCACAAAGTCTTGATCTAGCAGTGGCTTTATACACTATATGTTCTCAATCACATGTGGTACTTCATGTAATATGCTTCATCTAAATACTAGATCTACTTTCTTTTTAATGCATTTACCAAATCTGTTATTGATTCTGTAGAAGCTGGAGAACAATGACTGGATGTTTTCAAGCAAGAATACACGGAGGAACAGAAACAGCATGGAGTCACAGACTCAGCAACAGGTGAGTGTAACGTCAGAATGTCAGTTCAGGTTGTTTAGGCTGACCTGGAGCATTTGAACTCATCATGAAAAACATGACATAATGTCAGAGAAGTGGCAAAACAGCCATCTGTAGACCAGGGGTAGTCAAGTAAATATGCTAAAGGTCCAGATTGACATACGTGACTCGGTCCAGGGGAAAGGGGGTGTGGTCAATGTTCGCGACTCGCTCTGCACCCGACCATGCCCCTTCGCCCTGGACTGAGTTCCAGACCAGGCATGGTGGTCCCGTTCAGAGGGATGAGGCATGGCTGGTGCCAAGCAAGCAGGAAGCCTGCGATAACTCCTCGGCAGCGCTCACACGCCTCCCCAGACACGGGACATTTCAATAACTAAAGTATAGAAGAGAAAACTTGAGTTGCTGGAATGAGAGTCAGCTCCTCAGTCTGAGGCCATGGTTCTTGAGGAGAAAAAAGTGGAATGAACTCTCCAGGCTGGGAATGACTTTCTGCCTCAAGTGGAGACGTTCTAGTATCTCTGTATCTTGTTCTGGAGTGATGTAGAACGGAGTGGAAGATCAGGGTGTTGTCTTCACTTATGAAGACGGTCTGTTGTGGTGAAGATGGAGCTGATTCCAAAGGCAAAGCTCTAAATTTACTGTTGTGTCTCAGTTCCTACCCTCGCATGTGGCCATTAGAAGAACAAGATCCTGATACAAGAAGCTAAAATGAGTTTCCGCCGTAGGGTGGCCAGGCTCAGCCTTAGAGATAAGGTGAGGAGCTCCATCAGGAGGAGCTCAGAGTAGAGCTGCTCCTCCTCCTCATCAAAAGCAGTCGGCTGAGGTGGTTTGGGCGTCTGATTAAGAGGATTCCTGGTCGCCTCCCTCTGGAGGTTTTCCAGAAATGCCTCACTGGAAGGAGACCCCTTTAGAAAGACCCAGGGCTCACTGGAGGGATTACGTATTATCACTGGCCTGAGAATACCTTGGGATCCCGAAGGAGCTGAGGAGAGGAGTGTCTGGGCTTCCTTCCTGGACTTGTTGTACTGTGTTGTTCTGTATTTTGAAAAAACTGATTTTAGATCATGATAGTCTTGGTGTATTTTTGCAGAATAAGTCAAAGTTCAGACCCAAGAACAAATAAACATCAAAAGTTCCTGAATATAACAAGCAACAGAGATGTTTGCTGCAAAGGTTGTTTTGATTATAATATACTATTCCTGACAACCAATCCCTGACTGTCCTCAGACTGAGCCGGCCAATGAGAAGAGCTCGAAGCAGCTCCGGTCTCTGAGGGTCCAGCAGACAAATGGAGGTCAGAACAACAGGAAGAGAATAGAGGACCTGAACAGAAAGGCCCACAGAGAGGATGACGAGAACCGCCCTCCATCTCCCTCTCTGCCAAAGCTTCCTTTCTCTGCCTCCCCCCATCTACCTCAGCGCCTCCCCTCCCGCTCCCCAGCCCGTCTGTCTGCAGAGGATGGGACACATGATGAGGAGCTCACCATCACGTTGGACACCAGAGAGGTGCTGTTTCCTGAAGGTAAGAAGTTCTGACATGTGTGATGCTAAATTTATTCCAGAGCCACGTTACTGAGCAGTGTCTGTGGTTGTTCTAGTGTCAGCGTTTGGAGAAAGGGAACTCGTCCATCTCTCCCCTCCAAAAAACTCCACATCAAAGCTATGTGACTCCGCCCCATGCCAAGTCCCCGTACCGTCTGAGCCAGTCAGAGACACCGTCATGTCCAGGCCGATCCGACACACACACCTGCTCAGGACAACCCAGTCGGACGGTGCTGCAGAACCCGGGTCAGACTGCTTCCACAACAACCGTCACCAGGATGACTCTCATCACCTGAGCATCAACGAGCGACTGGAGAAGCTGCAGACCTTCCACCCCTCAGACATAAACTCTCCCAGAATGCACTTGGAGCCTGACACACGCCCCATCCTCCCCTCAGAGAGAAGCCACCTGAGCACCATGGAAACGGCGGGGATGTCTCCTCCTGCTCCTCTTCCTTACCTCCACAACCTGGGACTCAAAGATGGACGAGGGAGGAAGATGACATGGGTAGGGCTGAATCGAACTGAACCCCCCAGACTCCTGGTGAATGGGAATAAACCGCTGACTTTCCCATCACAGAGAGAGAACACGCTGGTCTTCAAGAGCCTGAGGCAGGAGAGGGGGAGGAGAAGAGAACTTCCTGCTGAAGGAGGAGGAGGTGAACGTGCAGGAGACGGGATGAAAGGAGGCAAGAGGAACATGGTTCAGTTACGTTCAACTCTCCAACGCCGGGATGGAGACTTGAACCTACCACTGCTTCCTGCATCCCTGCAAGGAAAATCTGACAGGAAGGGTCAGTTACACAGCATGGACTACTGACACAGACCTGAGATCAGCCAGGAGTGTTCAAAATTAGACGTGTTTTTTTAAACAACTGTAAGGCAGCTACAAAACTAGTGTTTTCTACTTTTCTATTCATGCCATATCACAGGACTCCTTCCTCAAGGAAAAAAAACTGAATGCAAGTTGTAAAACTCGCAAGTGCCAAATTTATTTAGGTCATCAATAGGTCTTTAAAAGGCAGGATCTGGTCTAAACTCATGTCAAAAACCAACAGACTGATGTGCAGAATGCTTTCAATCATTCTCTGACAATAAACACATTTGATACCAACCCTGAAATTCAAAATAAAGCCTGTAAATGTTAATTGTGTTGGATGAAATTACTTGGGGCGGTGTGTATCTCAGTTGGTAGAGTGGCCCGTCTGGCAACTGGAGGGTCGTAGGTTCGATCCCAGCTCCAGCTGGGTTACTTTGTTTTTGGGCAAGACACTTCGCCCACCTTGTCTACTGGTGGTGGTCAGAGGGACCTGGTGGGTGCTGGTGCATGGCACCCCCGCCTCTGTCAGTGTGACCCAGGGCAGCTGAGGCTATAACATGGCTTATCATCACCAGTGTGTAAATGTGAGTCTGCATGGGTGAATGACTGTTGTGTTGTACCGCACTTTGGGGAGTGTTTCTAGAAAGTGCTCTATAAATACAGGCCATTTACCATTTAATATTAAAAATGAATAGCCTATTTTCTGATAGAATAAATATTGCCAAAGTATACGCTAAAAACAGCTTGTGTTGAAAACTATAGATGAAAAATACTTGTTTTGGTTAAATCTAGTTGCACTCTGAAGTAATATTGGAACATGTAGCATGATCTGCTAACATGTGTATATGTATCAGCTACTGCCACATTAAAATGTAGCTCAATATCTGTCAAACTGATTGATTTAAAACCATTTTTGTGTTTAGCAAGGTTGATCAGCTGTGGCGGCCATCTTGAATCAGGTTGACTCTAGTGGTTGAAGAGTTGTAGCTGTAAATCCAGTGACTACTTTCTGGGAGTTTCAATAAAATACATCCTGTGGTTCATGAGATATTTTAAAAACAAACACAAAAATAGTTTTGCCTGCCTTTGACATTTTAGTGGGGTTGATAAAAAATAGTTTCTCTTATTCTTTCGCATCACTCTTCCTTCATCAGGTCAAGGTCACTGGATCATGAACAGTCAGGTACAAAGATGTGAAGGAATCTGGTAGCTTCTTCGCAGCAGTTATCACAGCTGCTAAATATTTCACATTTTGTTACCTGATACTTGTGTGTGCACGTGTGTGTGTGTGTGAGTGTGTGTGTGAGTGTGTGTGTGTGAGTTAGGTTCGGCCTGATCCCGATGAGGACAGATTGAACCCACTGAGGTGGATCCACCCCCCACTCCTGTTACCTCTCTGGCAACTCAACACTGATATGAACCGCTAAGCTCTGATACTGTATCGGACACAAACACGTTCACTCTGCACAAAGCCGATACGCTATAAGCAAGAAGCAGGGGATCAGTGAGCATGTCAAGATAAGCTTCATCAAAACATTCAAAGGGATCTCCATGTTGAAATAAAAAATTAATACCCAATTAAAGTTATTTTAGAGTAACTTAATGCTTTCAGTACTCATGCATTTAACAGTCGTACTAAATACACGTGTAAAATTTGTTTTGAAATCTAAAGATGTTAGCTGGACCAGAAAAACACTCATTATTCCTCCCCCCGTTGTAAACTAATCTTAGTCTGAATCTGAATAAAATGCGTATGAAAGAAATCAGACAAACAACGCATGGAAAATCAATTAATAATGCATGTTGTGCATAAAGATGTGCCCACGACTGCTGGAACACTGTGTGCACGCTACACTGAGCATTGTTTTCCTTGAAGAGGATGTGCCTTTAACAGCCACTCTGAAAGGTGCCTGTAAACAGTGATGCAGGGACATCGGTTGTCATGAAATTGTAATTAAGCTACATTTATTCATTGTAATTATTTTACTCTAAAATACAGATGTGGATGACATTGTTGTTTCTGTTCAAATCATTTTAAAACTAACTTAAATTATGTTGTTGTTTTTTTTAAAACAACTAAAAATCAGCTATTGAATACTCAACATTGCTGTTGACTCTGGTTTAACGAAATAATTAGGAAAATTATTCAGAAAATGGCCTGGAAAAAAGATGGTACCGCTAGAAAACACCATGCCCTGTATTCAGCATCACAGGTCTTTTCAGTTATGTAATTCAATTCTGTAATCAGTCATTCTTAAAGGCTGAGAGGTAGTCACAGTGCTGTTTGGTATCATGGTGTGTACCAGACTGAACATGGACCACAGAAAGGTAGAGAGTCTCTCAGGAGATTAGAAAGACAATTATTACCCTGCAAGGCTAGAAGACCATCTCCAATCAGCTGAAGGCTAGAAGACCACCTCCAATCACACTTTACATTTTAAGAAGCAAATACAGGTTGATCAGATGAACACTGCATTTGGTAGAAAAGGATTCAAGGAAACCGTCCCACTGAATTTAAGCTAAACTCCAAGTTCAAGGTACTCCTCTTTCTGATCAAACCATCCCTCACCTTTTGAACTATAATGGGCTTCGTGGAAGAAAACCCAGGAGGGCTCAAAACTGACAGAAAAACACTGACAATCCACATAACATCTGGCTGAATGTCTTTTACACAGAATGGACAAAACTGGTACTTTCTGGCGAGTTTCTTCAGCTATAGACTTAAAAAGGAGAACGCATATTTTTCTTTGACATCTCAAACTCCTCTCAGATGGTTTTCTCCAGATACTCCATTTTCCACTGGTCAAAAACATGCATGTTAGGGAAATTGTGTGTGTGAATGGTTATTTTTGTGTGGCTCTAAGATGGACTGGTCACCTGTCCTTGGTGTCCCCCACCTTTTGCTTGATGAGTGATAGAGATAGACAACACACACCCCTGCAAAGATGATATAGAGACACCAAAACTGGCTTTAAATGTCTTCCCTTTCCATCAGTGTGGCATAACTTTGTTTCTATCTCTGACATTCCATCTTTACTTAACAAAATGAAACTGTCCTGTCCTAATGTAAAAAGTTTTTCCTGTTATTTAATGTGTTTAAATTGCACCAGTTTTCAACAAAGGTCGCCTTTGGACGCTGCACAAAAAATATCAAACATCTAATTATTAAAATCCATATAGGCTACAGCTCAAATTCAGTTACAAACAATCTAATTTAATCCAATTACAAAAAGATTCAGTAATGATATTATTGAATTGGGATAATCATCAAAAAGTTGTTAATTTACAAATGTCTTTCTCCATTCTGAGTAAGCACAGGGTGATGGGTGACAGTTGGAAAAATCAAAGCCGGGCAGCCACCTGCCACAGCCAGCTGGGGGTTGAAAGGACAAGAAAACGACTTGGACAAACATAATCTTGGTCAATAAAATGCTGTGGACATGGCTTTATTCCCGTCAGTGCACCAAACATGCCTGGACCTGTCTTCTAGTAACTTATTGTTTAGATGTTAGTTTAGGTTGGGTTGATCAAGTAACCTATTCGCAAAGCCTCCAAATTCACACTGCTGTTGACCAATGGATTGTATTTCTGCACTCATTTTATAACTGTACTGTGTGTGTATTTGAATAAAGTACAATCAATTTAGTAAAGAAAATTGATAATGATATTGATAATGGGTATTTGGTTACAAATTAACCACATTCCTTCATGTTAGCTGAAACTTGAGTATGTTTGAGTGTGTGTGTGTGTGCGTGTACATCACTGATTCTCCATCATTTAATCCACTCCATCTAAAACCCCATGCTGACGACTGATGAGAGACGTCCTTTGTCTTCCCTCCTACCTGGAACCAATGCAGGATTAAGAGGTTAATCAAAGGGGCACGGGTTCAGATGCCCCAGCATCAACGTACTAATACCATATAGAATAAACACAAAAATAATTCTGAGTTGTAATATAGTTTGGTGTTATGTGGTGGTGATACGATAGAGGCATGGTGGTTAAAGGCTGTGAGTGATAATCAATTGAAACGGATGCTGTTGCTCCATTAGTGCTTCAATAGTCTTGGGTGTCTCTGAGAATAATCGCCTTGCCCATCGCGTCACTTCTGTGTGCATGTGTCAGCGTGGCCAAGCGTGTGTTCTGCCGTGTCTGGTTTCTAATGATGGTCATCCATAATTGAGTGTGGCCACACGGGGGAGAGGAGTGAGGGGCGGGAGGGGCAAGTGTTGTGGTCCAGGTCGGCGAAGGCGCCTAACAGGACTTCAGCTGGGAGTCACAGGGGTCAGTGGTGCACAAAACGTCCAGCGCCACTGGACAGTAACTCGAGCCCAACGCTGTTTTATTGATGCCACGTCTGATTAACTGTCAGTTCAGGATCAACACCAGCTAATTCACTAAGAGACGTCCTGACTAGGCAGAGGGGCAGGGTGAGTTCAACGCAGACGACAGATTGATGAGCAAAAAGTTTTATTTATCAGAGAATCCTTATGGCCTTTATTCTTACTAATCACGGCCCAAATCTAAAATTCATAAAGTTAGGGCATTTAAATTTAGTTTAGTGATCAAATCAATCAATCAATCAAAACAAAAATACATTATTAATCCCAGAGGGAAGTTAGATGATCAGTTAAGCAGCTGCATGGTGGTGGGTGTGACCTTTCTGAGTAGAGTTGCATGTTCTCCCACAGACCACAACACGCCTGATAAGTAAGTCGCTTTGGATAAATATCTGATAAATGAATAAATATGTTTTCCCAAAAGGCTATTTTAGGTTTGTTGTATCTCTGCGTTGTGTGGATCTTCTGTTGTGGTCTGTGTTGCAACAAATCTGAAAAAGCTTCTGACTGAAGACACTCTCCTCTTCAAATCTCTGTCTGCTCGTGTTGTCCAAAAGCCGAGCCGAGAGATCTTGGAGTCAGGATCTGTTGCATTCCTAATCATCTGGCTGGGTCCTCATCAGCACTCCGAGCTCATTCATCCTATTCATGATAGATCTCACGTTCCCTGTTATGATGACAGAACCAAGGGTTTAAACTCTACACCCACGTCTCCTCCTCTATAACTTGTCAGGGACTTCAGGTCACAATTTATCAAAAGGAGCAGCTAATTAACATCTCAAAAGGTAAACAAGTCTCCATGGCAAAAAGAGTTGCAGCCAAAATCCTCCAAGCATCACAGCATCCAACCCAGAACAACAAAATCACTCAAAGAAGCAACACCTTCGATCTGAAAGAACAAAGAAAAAAATCCAAATAAAGAAATCACCAAATGTCTACATAATTTGACTTCTAAAGATAGCCTGTACGGTTGTTTTAGATAAGATTTATGATAAGTAGTTTGAGTTGGTCTAAATCATTGTTGTTGCCTTCTTCCACTTATCCAGGTCCAGATTGAGGAGGCAGCAGCGCTAACAGGCTGGCCTCTCCCCAGCCACTTCCTCCAGCTGCTCCCGTGGGATCCCAAGGTATTCCTAGGCCAGCCTAAGGATAAAATCCCTCCACTGGGACACCTGGGTCAGCCTTGGAGCCTCCTCTCAGAAAGACATGCCTGAAACACCTCTTACTGGTGGCTTTATACATTTTAAACCTAATTTCCCTGTGTTTAGCGTGCTTTGAGTTGACTTGGTATTCCCTACTGGTTTCTTCCAGGATTATACCATTAGGTTATAAAAGAGGGGTGTCTGCCAGTGCAGTTGAGAGTCTCCTATAAACTGTAGCCTGTAAAGATGAGAACTAATTTTTTTTTTTACCCTAACCCTAACCCTAAAAAAAAAAAAAAAAAAAAAAAAAAAAAAAAAAAAAAAAAAGATGAGAACTAATGTCTCCACGTCTGTTGAACAGGAAAACCAAAACATCCCATTTAAGTTGCTGCCAAGTAGATTTTTAGAGCCTGAATATACGCAGTCAGGATGTAAAGTCCCACCTACTCACACAAACACAATCATGGTGTTTTATAGGCATCAAATAACAAATTACAACTAAAAGTTTTAGGTAAATATAAACTCAAACATGTAATAGAAATGTTCCATTCATCTGGAGGGGAGGGGCTTAAAACTAGTACTGTCTAGAACCGAACACTAGGGGGACCGGCTTCATTTTTTGCATTCTAGTGATCCTTCTAAATCCATTTTGAGTGACTCAAGGCTTTGAAAAGCCAGAAAGCGAGGCTCTCAATTTACCACATCCCAATCCTCACCTATGGTCATGAGTTTTGAGTAATGAATGAGATCATGAATACAAGTAGCCGAAGTAAGTTTCCTCCTCCTCAGCCTTAGAGATAGGGTGAGGAGCTCAGACATCTGGAAGGGTCTCGGTGTAGAACCACTGCTGCTCCACATCAAGAGGAGTCAGCTGATCAGGATGCCTCCTGGACACCTTCCTGATGAGGTGTTTCAGCCTGTCCTTCTGGCAGGAGGCCCTCAGGTCGATCCAGAACATATCTCTAGGCTGGCCTGGGAACACCTTGAGGTCCCACCGAAGGAGCTGGTGGAGGTGGCTGAGGAGAGAACACTGGGTGTCCCTATGTTTCCCCCGCAACCCGGGTCTGGATAAGCAGACAGCAAGATGAGGTACTTCTTGAAACAAACAATCAATCTGATCCCAAACTCAACAGAACCCCTCAGCTCATTTAATGCTCCAAGTCTGGATGAATCAGTGTTTGATAAGAGGAACATTTGGATGAAACAATGTTGATCAGCTGCTGGATGTTTTGACAGTCAGGACTCCTTTTCCAGAAGACCCTTCATCCACGTTTAAGCATGCTGCCCATGTCATGTAGCCTATTGAACTAGACCTTCAGTTCTGCTCTGCAGACTTATAGTCTGGTTTACCAGGCTATACGTATGTCATGATCATTTCACCTTGAATCAACTGTTCTTGTCAAACTCCATCCATGTAATCCTGGAATGTTTAGAATTTTGCAAGCAAATAAATGTGATAAGTCACCCAGACATTTGTTGCCAGACTAACTTGCTGGCACAAATACACATTAATAACTAACGAAGTCTGTAAAAGAGAGGAGAACGACATGAGTCAGAGGTGTTAAGTTCAGCACACGATGTTCACCCTGTGACTATAAAACAGCTGCATTATCTGTCGAACTCCTTTCTGAGTAGAGCTGTGTGCTGATGTAATATGATTTTCATAGGAAAATAATCAGTTATTTGGATTTTACCAAGAATCGTTGTTCTGAAGCGCCATCTGCTGGAGGTTTGATGTAATTCAGTGGTTCTTGTTGACATTGCTGTTTATTTTCTCAGATAAATCCTAAAGATCTGTAGAGCAAAACTAAAAAACAACAATATTTATACACAAATTTACTACTTAGCTTATGTTCCATTGATATTTTATTCAGGTTACCATCAGTCTGGCATCTGACCACTTGGAAACACATTTTGAAGACCCAGAATTAGAGGAACACAGTTATATTTTTGGAAGATTAGGTACATTTAAAAGTTTGACCCAAGCTTGTTCCTGCTTGTGCACAGATGCAGACCATGTGTCATTATTTTGATGGCACCATCAAACAGCTAAGGGCAGGTGATGATGCTTTTGACATAATAATGAAACACTCAGAAATTAGATGCACCAGTACATCTATACAGCCCATTAACTTCTGAAGTTAACTTGATTAAAGATGGCAGCCACAGCTACTTTTTTAGAGGGGCACATTCTAAAACAAAAAAACTTCAAACATTGTCTTGAAGTGTTTTAAATTTTTGTGTATAATTACAACAATAAAATAACCGCTATTCAGTTATAGTTGCTTTGGACACAATAACGTCAATAAGTTTCAAAATAAAACTATTTTGCAGAAATATTTTGATTTCTCGGTTATCATTTCAGTGACAACATGAAAGAGTATTTGTCTCTAATGCCCGAGACTCAGCGGGGGTGAGTGGGGGGTAAGGGGGGTGTTAAGGCTGGGCCCCCCTCAGAACCGCCCCTGAAATATGATCAAATTGCGCTATATTTAAGTATCCGGGCAAATTCTTTTGAGTGTTTCAGGTAACATTAAAATGATCAAAATTACAACTTAATAGTTTTTGTCTTTATCTGAATTCTTACAAATTTCTACAATTGTTTGTTCTTAAATCTCATAAAACTTACATGGTCAAAAATACAGCTCAGTTTGTAGCAGAGGGCTCAGAGCTGCTCTCTGCTGCCCCCAAGTGGACACAAAATTAAAGACAGGCCTCCAATGCTACTGTTATTTAAATATACTGACAAAAAACAAATAAAAATGTTTAAGAAAATCTGATTTTATTGGTGTGATGACAGTCTCGTCTTTCACTGGTTAAATACAATGCCACAAACAGTCACACTGATGCTCCAGAGAGTTTCCCAGAGCAGCAAATTACAACAACTTTAACTGATTTGAGGGGAAGTTAAGAATTGTTTTCTTTAAACACAAAGCAAAAATCCCAGAAAGCGAGTAAATAAATTCTAAAAGGATGCTGAACTTTTCTGTCATTTTAAAGGACGAACTCGTTTCACTGAATGGCACGATTTTCCTCTTCCAAGGGATGCATGAAATGCATTCAGCAGCACGTGTAGTGTTTTTAGTCCCAAAGTAAAGACCTGGCGCTCAATCAGACAAAAACAAAATAACAGAGGCAAAAATCCTCATTACAATAAGAAAAAACATACACAGATGGGTGAATGCTGTTAGATTGCTGACATCACACCCCACACACACACACATCATGTGCCTACAGGTAAACACCCATTTACAGTTTAAAAAATAACCTTAAATAAAAAATGAATGACATGCATTTACACAGGCATTCAAACACACAGCATACACACACACACACAAACTTCCTGAAGCTGAAACACAGGTGGATGGATCACAGATGTTACATCACAATCTTCAGTGTCCAAAGTCACACATATGAGGGGAAAACAAAAATGATCTTACTATTTCAACACACTGCATGAAAAAGGTCCCAAGTTGCAGTTTAGCGGCATGATGAGCTAGTTATTTAATGGCAGTCGTAGAAGTTTGTGTTCGTCCCAGAATAACAGGGTCACTAAATGTTCTGTGCAGCTCGATAACCGTTTAAATTTACAGAACTGGACTCGAAAACTCTCTCTTAATGTTTCCTATGTGACTTTTAATTTAGTACCATGAGACAAGTCCAAAGGTTTTGTCAATAAACTGTATTTTGCTTTCAGTGAACATTTAAAGGGAATTTTCTGCCCATTATGAAGTGTGTGAACAGCCTCTGTTCAGAGAAATAACTTTTACATCCTTCAGAACTGATATGCTAACAGCTAAGTGCATTGTTGCCATTTTAAAACAAGTGCACAGCGATTTATGCAATGTTACTTTATAAATGTTTACACTGCTGCAAATTTAACATTTAATGGTTATTTATAGGCGTAAATATCAGACGCATCAAAAAGAATCGGCTGGTGATCAGAATCAGCTAATACACAGCATTAACTGGTCGTTGGCCATGAAACGCAAAAGTCTGATGGGTTTTTTGGTCTCGAACGCATCGTTGTCATGTAGCAATAAAAAAACTTTAAATCCTGTCTGCGAACCCATCATTGCTAGTTCACCTAGCATTTAACAAATCTTTCAGGTTTTTGCTCCAAGAATTAATTATATTTAATTATAATTTTTTTGGAGATAAATTGGCAGGTCAGAGCTGTACAAGAGTTTGAAATCGGTATCGGCCCTCAAAACCAGAATTGATACATTTCTAATCAGATCACCAGCAGCAGCAACATGTAGCACTTCAGGTGCATTTAGAGGTCGAGTCTGGCAGGAATTTATTCACATTTCTGTCAAAATAACCACGTAAAGTTAAACTAATAAAAGTTTATAAATTAATTTAGCATGAAGTGCTATGAATTTGAGATTTTCTGTTAGCTCAACCATCCTGTAGGATGTAAACGCTATGTTTCCAAACTGAAGCTTTCTACAATTAGTAAAGAGAAATTTAACTTTTACACAAAAACACACTTCAAAATTGCTGAAATATCCCTTTAAAGACCTTGACATTAGGTCCTTCATTTACAGTTCACACATTTCAACAAAACTGGCTTAAATCTTGAAACCAACAATTCAACATCTCACACTAAAGAGCTCCGACAGACACGGATACATAAAAAATGTTGTTGTTGTTGAAGTTTTAACACAGGTCTTAAATGAGTCCTGTTTCAAATCACTTCATGTTGCTTCGAGGACTCGGCTGCTGAAGCCACGAAGGAACGCCCGCCACCAAGTGTCAATCATACAGACAGAATAAAAACTGAACTGGGTTCAGTAGAAACAAGCCAAGAAAAACAGATCTGGCGAGCGGCGGTGAAGCTTCTGCTTTCTTGTGCGAAAGCTTGTTCCTCAGAGTGAGTCCGCTCCAGTTCTGGTTTTTGGACTCACTCTTCATTCAAGCGCCGCGGGACTTCAACCAACCGCCGTACCGGAGATGAACTTTAAAGAACATCAACGCAAAGAGAAACGAATCATCGTGAGAACACGACACCTCAGAGGGAAGGGAGGTCAGGGTGCAGACGGAGGAAAAGGTTAGTACAGGTCAACCTGATCGATTCCTGCCCCAGTTAGTCATCATCAGCTTAGAGGGAGATGTACACAATGTTTACAGGAGTTAATTTCATTAAATAAAAAGCCTCTAAACAACTCCTTAACACGCACACACACACATATATATACAAGTAGCTATTGACATTTATTACAGAGATTACCAATTCAACGAAAGATTTAAAAATGAAAGAAGACCCAACCTTAAACAGCTGGCCACAGCAGCCTGGAGCCTCAGGTCTGGTCAGGTTTTTGAATATTTGAGATTTTCTTGATCTTAGAAACTGAAACTGTTTTATACATTCATAACCCTACATGAGTTTAACAGTGTGTTCACGTCCGTGGCTGTTCAGATTTAAAATACCTGCTGCAGTTACAGCAGAGGAATCCGTCTGTGTGTGCGTTAACGTCCGTCCCTCTGGGGACATGCAGACATGTTGGACCTCGAGAGTGGAGACTTTATGGTTTTTGTTATTTTGGCAAGTCCTAATCCAACAAACTCTGTTGGATTTAAGATTTAGATGTAAGAGATGAGGTTTGAACTGAGGGATTCACCTGAAGTGAAAATGAGGTGAGCCATAAAGACAGGAGTACTTGTGTGTTCGTCCTCTTGTGGCTCGTCTGGGCTCCTGTCCTCACGACGGAAGCACATTTCCGTAGGAAACAATTTCACCTCATTGGCTCGACCGAGTCGGCCAATCACTAGTGACGGAAGCCAGAGGCCCCGGCCCAATCGCTGACACCAGAGTTTGATCAGCTGCTTTGGGAATGTGTGTTTGAGAGGGTGTGTGTGTTTGTGTATGAAACGAGGGCCGCTGTCCATTCCACTTGTCGATGGAGGAGAGGGGGAGGGGTTTCGTGGTGATGAGTGAAGTGTCGGTAAATTGAAGAGAGGAGCAGATTAAACGTCCTCTGCCGTCAAGCCGATTCGTTCCTCCTCCTGTCAGTCACGGTTCGGCTTCTTCAGGGAGAACGCCAAGATGTTAAAATGGCCGCTGAGCTGTTGAACCTAAAAACACAGAGGAAGAAAAAACATCCAGTTTATTCTAAATGATGATGACCTTTTAAAATCTGAGGACTCTGTCACATTTGGCAGAACTGAACCAGAATAAAACTTAGGTTTAGTGTAAAGCACAAGTCCCACTTTCCAGGATATTTACATAAAACATAAGAAAATGGATTCTTATTTAATGATTTTGTATTTTTTGATTGGCCTTGCAATAGTAAAAATGCTTTCCTTCAATTGATCTCTTTTTAAAAGTTTCTATCCATTTCACCTGCCTGTGTTGGTGGGACAAATATTACATCATTCTTAAAGAGCAGTCGGTGTCCTCAAACGGCCCACAGGCTGCACTTTGGACAACCCCGCTTGAAGGTTAAAACTACAAATGAAATGTGAGAGATTTGGGCAGTTACTGCAAACCTAAATTTTGTCACTCTCAACCAATCAGAACCATTCAGTACCAAAAGGCCTCACTGTGAAGGGACATTTTGTTGGGGGGACCCAGTCATGTGAGAATAAGAACCCTCATCCTGATCCTGGATCTGGTTCTACTGGACATGTCTGAGTCATCTCTCTTTACCATCGCCCCGTCCTGCTCTGGATGGAGGGCTGAATTGAAGGTTTTCTCATGTAACTGACATTAGATCATCTACAGAATCTGGTTATAACAGAATCAGACTGAACTGACACACAGTTGTTTTTGTTCTTCCAGGAAGAACGGGTCCAGATGTTCCAGGAAAGGTTTGGTTGTGATCAGAGCTCAGCTTCAGCCTGTAGCAGTCCCAGCCTCATTTATATTGATTTAACTGCAGCAACCCAGTGCTATAAAACTTTGCTCACCACTCATTGATTTTCGACTTATGAATCATGCTCTCTCCAAACAGAGAGCTGCACTCGCTCGCCTCCTAAACCAACAGTGAACTGTTGAGCTTTAACTCCACCGTCTCCTCTAAACTCATGATTTATTGTTGTTTTGACACTTCTTTGTGTCTGTGTGTTACTTTTACAGAGTTGTGATGCACAATATGGATTCTACATGTTGTGTACAGTGATGTGATGCATTCAGGGGCACCTATGAGGAAATTAAATCAATTTTTAAAAGAAGTTTTCAGAGTCAATTTTTAAACCTGATTCATTTGTTTTGCTTTTGTTTTCAAAATAAAAGTTTTCAGATCATAAAAATCTGAAAAAATGAGAAAAACGAGTTCTAAAAGAATAAAGATGGTATAGAACCCTAAAACTCATCCTCATCCATAAATGATGGCAAAAACAGATTTAATATTTTTGCCTATTTTATCGGCCCTTCTATGAAAAACAGGTGTTAATCTCAAGGGACTTCTATAATAAACAACATATTTTATACAGCAAATATGATTTTTAAAATGTATTCATTATTATTTCAGACACAATTAACTTTAAATGAGTTTTAACTGATGTTTTTTAGGTGCCTGCAGCTCATATTTTGAATGTAATAATTTACTTTGTTTTTTGTGACTGGATTCCATTACCCCACACTACCACCCAGCTGACAGTGGTTCAATCAGCTAACATCCACCCTGATGTAAACTTAAAGGACCAAATAATGAGTAAATCAGTTGAATATGAGGAGTTATAGACTGCGTTAACCTTTTATGCCTTTATTACACGTTTGTCAGCTGTTAATGACATAATAAACTTAGATCACGCTGACACGTAATCCCTGATTCAAAGTCACACTTCTTTCTACCAGTAAAGGCTTTCCTTTAACCTTTAAACCCATTTTTCTTTATTTAAATTGCTTTTATGCAACTTGTGCAACTCCTATCAGTCGAAGCAACAGCTCAAATATCTAACTCTGTTTTTAGCCTGTTACTTCCTGAAATCTTGCTATAAGAAGGACATATTTTTTCATCACTTCTCGTTTCGGGTGTGATCTCTTACCACCGATAAGCCGTAGTGTATGTGTGCGAGGATGACAGCAGCCGTCCACACATAAAGCAGCATCGTCTCGTTGGTGAGGACTCTCGTCACGGCTAACAGAACCACAGCGGTCATGGGCAGCAGCAGCCAGCTCAGCGGCTGGCAGCGTGTGTTACTCATCTGACACACAATCAGCTTACACTGAAAGCACACACACATATATAAACACGCAGCTACAGATAGATATGGGTCTGTGAAGCTGGAATAAAACAAAACGAGGCAAATACTCACAGTGACGTTGGCAAAAGCCGTTCCCACCATGAGGTAGTAGATCCTGGGCTGCAGCTCCAGAATGTTGGATGGAGAGAAGACGACCCAAACGGTGGACAAGATGAAGAGGAGGACGGGAGAAAGGAAAGGCAGGAACGCTTCGTACATGCTGCTGTGCTTCAGAGTGTTACTCCGGTGAGCCCTGAGAATCCACATAAAGTCAAAAAACTCACAGAGACACAAAACCGAGTCAGATTTCTAAAGTGTACTCACTTCAGGACGTTGTAGAGGCTCATGGGTAACGTTATGGTAAAGGAACAGGCTGGAAGCAAATAAACCTTAATGTGAGTAATCATCTGAGTAGGTAAACAAATGCATTCAGTGACTAAAACGCTCACCGATGATCATAAAAGTGAAGAGGTCTCTGTAAAGGAGGGTCCAGAAGACTGGTAGGTACCAGGTTTCTACTCCCACCACAGCAGTGACCAGGTAAACAAGGGAGATGGTCTGGAACAAGATAAGACATCAAGCTGTTTACAAGCCCTTTATTTTGAAGGTTTGAGTCAAAACCAAGTGAATTTCTGTGAGGTATTTATTTTTTTACCACTTGGCTCATGTCGTATCCCCAGGGCAGGAACAGGATACCAGTGTTGTATTTCTCCCAGTGAGACAGGATGAAGGAGAACAGCACCACCCACAGGATGTAGTAGAGCGTGATCACACTCACGCCGCTCTCCCCACGCCCAAATATGGAGTACACGGTGGCCACGAAGAACACGCACGCCCAGCTGTCCAGACCGTGGTCAAAAAGCTCCCCTAGTGGCGTGGAGGAGTTTGTGCGGCGCGCCTGTTTACCGTCTACTCCATCTACATGAACCAATGACAAAAAAACGATGGCTCGTTAGCAATAGCTGAGAATAAATAAGACAGGCAATTACTCAAATTACATTTCAATTTTAATATCCAAATGACCACAAAAAAATAGAGGAAGAACTTTTTGGGGGGGCTAAAGATTCTCCCCAAAGCATTTCTCTTTGTCACCACTTGCAATTTTCTCTAATATATTACCTATTTAACATAGAATTAAAATTTAATGGCAGCAGTTCTAGGATAATGTGAAACAGATGCTGAAAATGGGTAAAAATAACTTAATTGTTGTCACTAAGTGTGCAAAGTAGACCAGTCCATTTCTGAAATGCTCTCTATCTCCAGTTTTAAAGAAATCAATGTATGTTTGAACAGGAGGTGCAAGGAGGTGTCAACAAATGTTAGTCACCGTCCTGAAAAAAATAATACAAAAACTGTAAAAATTAAGGTTTTGCTTTGCTGGGTATAAAACATCATTTAAATTATTTCTGCATTCTGTCGCATCAATATGGCTTCCTGGTAACACGATTCTGATGGTGTGATCAATTCTGTCAACTAGCCACTTCTATTGAAATGTTTAAAACGTTCCAATTAACACAGCAGCAGTGGAGAAGTTTACACGCACTCATCCCAGGCCTGAATGTCAGATTAATTTAGGGGTTTTATTGATTTTATGAACCATTTATTCTGGGGTGAAAATGATTACACAACATGCAACTTCAGTGAGTTTTAAAAACAAAACAGTTTCAGTTTATTGTAGCTTTTCTCTCTTCCACACAGGGTCAAACATCTATACATCCACCTAAATATTTGATAAGTGGTGCTGAGGGTTCTAAAATACATCTTAACTAGGGATGCACCAAAAATTCAGCCACCAAACAAAATTGCATTTTCGGTTTTGGTCCAAAACACCTAAATCACCAAAACATCACAGCTGAAACGTGTGATGTCGCGAGCAAATAGCGCAGCCAGCACGCAAGAAACAGGATAAGAGCCAGCATTTCTGTGTTGTGAATTTATTTCACTCCCTGCTGGTGATTTTGAGCCGGTTCAGATCAACGAGAAGTCCGCTCAGCCTGTGATATTAGGGAGTGTGTCTTTATTTGAGCTATAATGTGCCATTCTAGCCTCGTGTGGAAGACAGGAAATCCAGAACACATTCAAACCTGTGAACAAGATTTTTCTAAATATTTCTAATTCAGGCTGCAAATCAAAACTTAAAGCTTGGTCACATATAAAGGATTAATCTGACGTTCGTTCTCCTGATGAGCAACCTTTAAGAGACTGCAGCTCAGCTTGTTGCTGACAAAGTGAGGGAAAGTTGGGAATACTGCTCTCAGGGCTGCAAGAGTGGTCACAGCTTACCTTTACGTCACAGAAACACACATTTACTGGCTCTAATATTTTACAATGAAGCTCAAACTGACAGTAACAACTCGAGGACAAAAACTAATAACTTTATCTGTCTGCAAATGCAGCTCCTTCATAACCGTGCAGTGTGGGGCTTATGGTCAACCAGACATTTTCGTTGAACAGCAGGGTGTTTCAAGCCTTTTAGTGTCACTACAGTTCCCCTTGAGCGTCTCATGAGCTCAAAAAACAAGAGGTCGCAGAGGTTAGAACTCACCGAGTGTGTAGGCTAAGAAGTTGAAGATCCCTGCAGCAACCCAGACCCAGCTGGGTACATGTTCATGTCCCGCAGCTAGAAACAAAGAGAGGTTTATGTACAACACACCACAGGCAGGAAAAGTCAAAAGACATGCATTACTAGACTAAATTTCTTTACATAAATCTAAAACTGAGTAAAGTTTATCAACAACATAGTTTAAACTGTAGAACTTATTTTATTTTTTGTAGAATGGAGCAACCGACCCATTAGAACACAGAATCTAAAGCTTTTGTTTATGTTTTAGAGATGAGCACTGACATGGCAACCCTGATAACCGTCTCGTGTTCATATGACATATGTATTTAAAAGGTTAGTGGTTATCCAGGGCAATCAAAGACAGCTCTGTTACCATAAACGATGAACTTTGCTCTATATAAACAAACACACGTATCTGGGCTTCATATTTAAAGGGCTGATGTGGATTCAAGCAGCATCTGCAGTGCTATGAAAACTAATCTCGCCTCTTACAGATTTCTTCTGTTTTTGCTGATCGGAAACATTTCTGACAAAAAAGTAAGGGGGCAAATACTTTTTCACAGAACTGCATATTTAAGAGCAAAATACACAGATAAATAAAGACTGGGACCTACTTGAGGCATTAAAGTCAAAGTCATAGAAGGCCAACATGAGGAAGTTCAAGACGAGGAACATAAAACCTGTGAATGTTATGAGGTTTGGAGCCAGCCATGTCGGAAGAAACTGATGAGAGGTGAAAGTAAACAATAACAGATTAAAAACAGCATCATACCCTGCTAAATGAACAATTAGGTAACCTCACATTAGTTAGTGCTGTCTCACCTAATGAACAGATAAGAATTTTAGAGACGGGGACATGAATTCTTTAAGTTAATGTCACACCGCCATGAAACAGAAAGCAAAGCTTTAAGATAAGGAGAGACACATTTCAGGACTGGATAACAGTCTGTACATTTTATCAGGTGCAAAAAAAACATCTAAGCAAGATTATATTTGGAAAAGAAGAGATTCTTCCTATCAGAGGCTGTGTTGGTGTATCACATGATAGCTGGAAACTTCATTAATGATGGACACCGCGCTGAACGGGGCACTCTCACCTTCACCACAAAGTTCCAGAAAGGATGCATAATGTAGACGGACAGGGGATTTGTGTCCACTGCGCTGTACTGCAACAAAACACACATTTTTACCCATTACAACAAATTATACACAAATAATTAACCTACTTTAGTTAAATTCAGTTAATCTACACTTAATAACATTTGTTATGAGGATCGTTTTGGTGACCCTTCATCTTAAAAGATCAAAACAACCTGACTCCGGTTTCTGTAACTTTATCCAAGCATGGCAAACATGTGTAAGAGATCCAGGGTAATCTGATGTTCATACAGTTTAACAAGCGTGTAAGGCTGTTAGCGAGAGTACAGGACGTCTCTTGTGTGTCACAACAGTCGTTTTATAGGAAAGTACCTCTGGAGATATATATCCAACACTCAGTAGGGTCTTTATATTTGCTATATTCTAAAAAAGTATTACTTTATTTGTATCTGAATGCAGCTAACCAACAGAGTGAGTTCTCATGAGTTTAGATTAACCACTGTTTACTGTTTGATAGGTTTAACGTTACTACACACAGGCTGGGCTGCACAACAGTCACATAGTTCAGAAGACATTTTTAAAAGTGGGCAATAGAGGCAATTAACACCTCACAACAAGATCCAGATCAGCAATCGTACGCTCACAGGAAAATCAAACGTGTTTGATATTCTCGTCGCTTGTGAGGGATACACATTGGGTTAAAAACCAAATCACATTTCTATGCATGCACAGTGACAACAATGGATAAGGAACCAAATGAGCAAGATGCTGACTCTGTTGAGCAACAAGTAGCAGCCTTCCTAAACCTAAAAGAAGCTGTACTGGACAGACAGCACATTGAAGCCTGCCATCCACTTCCACAAAGAAATAAGGATGAACAAACCAGGCATAATAATGTGGTGGGTGAACAGCTTTTTAAATATAAATCACAAGTTGTTTTTTTCACGGTTATGCATTTAAATATTTCATTACTTTTTAATCATAATTTAAATGTACATGTCACACTTCCTGTCTTCCCATCTGGTTTATTTCTTGCACTAAACATTGTGCTGATAAAGAAAACATTTTGCCAAATAAAATCAAATACATTGTCTGAATTGGTATACACTAAATATCCACCTTAAAAACAATCAATCTACTCATTATAATCGCTATCTTTACATGAACTAACAATAAAAGGCGTATTTAGCAAGTAAACAGAAATAGGCTTATTAATGACACTTTAAATATACATTTTAATTATGAGCACATAATGCTTATAACTGATGACACATGTCAGTGTCGGGTGTTGCCCTTTCCTCACCGCTCTGATTCAAACTGAGTGGGTTTACTCCCACTTACTACAGCTCCTACTACAGCTATCTTTTACTCGGTGGTTGGAGATATAAAAAGAATTTACAAGCTTGTTTCACAGATATATAATAAACAGACACTGGAGCTCTAAAATGTTTATAAACAATAGTCAAAAAGGCCTTTAATCAAATTGAAAACTGCCATAGAATTGCAGCTAGCGGTTAGCTTTTCTGCGCCAACGTAAAAACTAAATAGAAATTCGAAGTTACTTCCGGTAATTTTCCAAATAGATCACCTTTTATTTTGTTAAAGCACATAAACGTTCCACAATACTTTATAGATTATCATAACTTTCGTGGTAACTCGAACAATTATATTTTTAACAAAAACACAGGCTACATTGCAGTTGATATGTGTAACATTGTTAAAATATAGTTTTATTTTGTAAAGAACAAAACAACATCCGGTGGGATTTTAGCTAACTTGACCAGGGAAGCACCCTGCTGATCGTGACAGCTCAATGATTAGCTGCTAGCATTCCAGCTCATCAATCATACCTTGTACTTGTCGAAGCCTGCGAGCTGCTCCTGAGTAACATATTCGTAAAGAGCCATGGCGGCACGGTGTGGCTCAGCGATGAGATTAAGAAATATCTCTTCCTCTGGATATGTGAATCCCTACGTTAGCTGCCGACTCGAAGCACCATCTAGCTTTAGCCGCAGTCGTTCACGGCACGCCGGGTGAGGCGATGTCGAATCACTGGAGCCACGCCTACTATGTAAGGCAGACTGTTGATGCATATATTTAAATTATATACCCCCAATCAAATTTCTAATGTATATAAAGCAATTAATCTTTAAAAATGTGATTCCTAATTTTCAGATATTAAATTCAACATGTCATGAAATTACAACATGCCAGGTGGCTCTCATCTAGATGTGTTACACCCCCACCAGTTCGGCAGGACGCGCTCATCGTTAAATTGTCCTCAGAACTGTATCTGACACACAGCCGTCAGGATAAGTCCCCCTGTATAAAAGTAGAAAGTAAAACGGAAAAGGATTTAAAAAAAACTTATTATAAATCAATGCAATAAAAGGCAGTAATGTTTGAAAACAACTAGCAAAGGAAGTGAGGTGTATTTAGCAAGGATGGTAGAACAAAGCAGTGAACTATCTTGTGACTTCTTGGTCTTTGGTTTCTGCTTCTGCTGACAAACACTCGCCCTCTTGTGGCGGTTTACTGACATTACAACATTATTAGTTCACTGCACGTTCTGTTGGAGAAATAACACGAATGATCAAAGAATGTAATTAAATAAAATGTATTATAATTCACTTCAATCTTATTCCACCTTATATTCAATTTGATACACACTAAATTGCTTTAAATTTGAGAAGATGTTTAATTTTAAATAAAATAGTAGAACAACAAATTGAGGTATGTGAATTTCGCACTGACGACAGTACAAGGCAGCTCTCACCCTCTTGTGGCCATAAAGTGAAATTACAACAAATATTATTTACAGCACTTCTAGTTAAAAAAAAAAAAACTTGAAAAATAAACATGGTTTTTAACTTTTCACTGTTTCTTCTCACAATTGCAGTTTTTTATTATATCCTAAGTATGGTTGAATAATGGTTTAAACTGAGAGAATTGGTGTTCTTTAATTTACTGTATATTTTTCAACTTTTTTTACTAGAGGTTATTTCACCTACCTTACTGCCACAAGAGGACGACAAACTTTCTTATACTAATATAATTATAGTCAGTGCTAAACTTCTGAATGAAAAACTTCTCTGTGGTTGTAAGAAAAGCTTTGAAGTTTGTTGTAATGTCACTATTTCGCCACAAGAGGGCATGATCTGATTGTAAGAAAAGCATAGTTTGAAGTTTGTTGTAATGTTACTATTTCACCACAAGGGAGCAACATCTGATTGTAAGAAACATAGATATCATATAAGTCTATTTCGAAGGTTGTTCTAATGTCACTAAATCACCACAAGAGGGCAGCAGCTGTCCAGTGACAGCAGAAGCCAAAGATCATACAATCACAAGATGAACTGCTTCTGTCTCACTGTATGATTGATGAGTTGTCCTCACTTGAACAGCTCAGCTGGCCTTTAATGTGAGCTTCACCTTCGCCCAAAACCAACTTAAAAACAAAATTAACTCTTTTTTTTTTTTCAAATTAGGAATAATTTTAAGTGTTTTAAATTGATCACATGGTGGAATAACATTGGAGTCAATTATATATATATATATATATATATATATATATATATATATATATATATATATATATATATAAACATATATTTGTGTCATTTGTCCAACAGAACGTGCTGTATATTAATAATGCTGTAATGTCAGGAAACCGCCACAAGAGGGCGGGTGTGTATCAGCAGAAACAGAAACCAAAGACCAAAAAGTCACAAGATTGTTCACTGCTTTGTACTACCATTCTTGCTGAATACACTTCACTTCATTAGCTAGCTGTTTTCAAACATACTGACTTGATTTATAATTAGCTTATTTAGAAATTACAGTATTTCAACACATCCTAAGTATGGTTAGATAATGGTTTTAGATCAGATAATTTGTGTTCTTAAATGTACAGTTTATAAATACTGTTTGTTGTCAGAAAACCGCAACAAGAGGGCGAGTGATTTTTAGCTATAGCAGAAATCAAAGACCAATAAGTCACAAGATAGTTCACTGCTTTGTACTACTATCCCTGCTAAATAAACCGAACTTCCTTAGCTAGTTGTGTTCAAGCATTACTACCTTGATTTATAATAAGCTTCTTTACAAACTTACAGCCTTTTAACATATCCTAAGTACAGTTGAATAATGGTTTTACATTATAGATGGTGTTTTTTACTTTAATGTTTATTTTTCAAGGTTTTTAAACTAGAAGCACTGTGAATAATGGTTGTTGTAATTCCACCTTATTGCCACAAGATGGCGATCGCTACCAATGTTTTTCAACTAAATGCACTGCAAATAATGCTTGTTGTAATTTCACAAAACCGCCACAAGAGGGCGCGTCTTTTTAGGAGAAGAAGCAACCAAAGACCAAAAAGTCACAAGATAGTTCACTGCTTTGTACTACCATTCTTGCTAAATAAGCCTCACTTTCTTACCTAGTTGTTTTCAAACATTACTGCCATCATTTATAATGAGCTTTTTATAATTTTCCGTTTTACTTTCTACGTTTATACAGGGAAAACTTATCCTGACGGCTGTGTGTCAGAATGATACAGTTCTGAGGACGATTTAGCAACGAGCGCTCCCTGAAGAACTGGTGTGGGAACACATCTACACGGGGGGACTCATATCAATGTAACACCTGATAAAGTTAACCTGAGCAATGAAATATTACATTTTACACGTCGTACTTTTTGATCCGAAACTAGAATTATAAACATGAAAAACAAGACGTTTTTTGTTTTCTACTTGTTTAAAAAACAAATAAATAATTATTCACGTTTTCCTTTATGATACACGGATTCAATCGTCCTAAAAACTACGTTTTTGTTTAAAAACAAACATATATTCTATATGTTTTTTCTCAACATGATAACTAATCGGAGAGTGGGATTAAAGTTTACATTTTATTTTATTGTTTACAGATGATTGAGGTCTCTTGAAAAGTGACGTGGCTTTCTGCTACAACCGGAAGTAGAGTCGTGTGCAGCTGGAGAAGCTGGAGTGTCTCTGTCACATCAAAAAGAGGAAAAAAACACTTAAACAAAAAACAGGTAGGAATTACGTTGAGGCAAACTTCAATTTTGATCGATAAGGTTTCATATATTAGTTGCTGTTTTTTATTAGTCTTCACGGTAATGTGGATGCTCGGCATTGCTTGTGTGCTAGTAGTTAGCCACCTAGCTTAGCAGAATCAACGTTATGCAAATTTGACTGGTAGACGGTATTTATAGAATCACGAAATTATGTGGCAGACTGATTTTGGCAATAATAATCCTACAAATCCTTTTGACAGTGACGCCCGATAGTATACTGTAAAATGTGTGATACGATTTTTAAAATTCATTTTTAACATGGTTCAAGACAGCTTTGCCCCGTTTTCAAATTATTAATAGTTATTAAATGCATTGTAAAACAGAAAAGCTAAAAGATGAGAGGAAAAAGTAAATAAATGGGCTATATGATTCAGATACGTTTTTCATTATAAATACATTAAAAGAAATGACGAGTAAAACATCAAATAAAAAGATGTATATAAATGAGTACATTTTAAAGAGTCCAGGTGTTTATAAACAATGCAGCATAAAACATTTGAATTGAATTTGAACATGAATAGTAGATGCATTGTAAATGTACATCTACACTTATTTGTTACTTATTATTTATTTGACATATTTAATGTAAAATGTGTTCTTTCTCATGACTTACCTACAGAAACACTATAGAATGTAGTACAATTTATAGATCCTAAAATAAAACTATTAAATTGTTTGATTCAAATCAAGATATCATTGTTAAATAACCACTGATCTAATGTGCCTTTTTAAAATATTTTCCTGCATGTTTCCTGTCCAGGATGGTGACCGACGTACAGCTGGCCATCTTTGCCAACATGCTTGGCGTGTCGTTGTTCCTGCTAGTCGTGTTGTACCATTATGTTGCTGTTAACAATCCCAAAAAGCAGGAGTAGAGCCACCCATGATGTATGTAGAGGTGAGTGCATCTACAGGTTACAATTACCACTACAATGCATGTTTCAGCATGCAGAATGTGTTTGTTTGTGTCTTTTTATGACCTGTGTCATGTGGAAGAAACAAACTAATCTGTGAAGTGATTTTAAGGTGTTGATAGCATCAGTTTCTCCTTTTCCAACACATGAGCTAACCTAATCTTTTTTCTCTCCACAGATGAGATCAGAGCTACTTTTCTTCTCATCTAGTCTCCTTCCTACAAGATGAAATTTTGTTGCACCAGTGTGTTTTTTCATACATAAAAATGTTTAAAATCAATTTGCAATAAAAACAGTAAAAATGATTTGTATTTTTATTTTATTTTCTGCATGCATACACTAATTAACCATACACTAATTAACCAGACACTGGAATCTGTGAGGTTTATATCAAATTTCTTTCAGGTTAAGTTTTAAAATAGTCGGCTGCAAAGTGACTCTTGTAGAAATGTTCTTAGAGATTAAACCAAACTTCAAAGTCAATATGAAACTTGCAAAATAAAATAATACAAATAAAGTTCATAGTAAAAGTTTTAACTTGAATTTTTTGGTGTTAAATTTAATTTGATTTACCTGGACTTTCAAAATAAAATCTCAGAAAAACAATAGGAAACTGCTGCAGTTAGGATTAGGAGTGGCATTAAAAACTTTAATCTTTACTTTGAAAATAATTTTATGGGTCTACAAAAATGAAGCATCACTGCAATGAAACTGTCCAGAGATTTGGCGTCATCACCATTATGCTGATGCTAAAAACAAAAGGTAAACTTGCATATTAATCTCAAGTTTTACAGTTTTTCCTAATTGGTGTTGAACCCGCTGAAGAACACATCTACATATACAATACATATATAACCACACAGGCTTATGCAAACTATAACAAAGTTTAAAAAAATGGGGAAAAATGTGTACTAGTAATGATTAATTTCTTTTTCATTAAAACAAATGAAAAATTTCATATGACCTTCTTAAAAATATTTTTGAACAGTACATGCAAAGCACTCAATACACTGAAATCACAGTTCTTTCAACATCAATAAAAAGGTGGGTGTTGTGCTGAAAGGTTTACACACATCCTCAGTAATTAGACAAGTGATGTGATTTACAGTGCCTAATGATATTGATCACTTTGTTGGACTGAAAGGACAAAAACATTTTATCTACAGTGACATGTTAACGGTATTGATATTTCAAGTTTACAGATTTATCATTTGGAGAATCTGAATATGGTTTTAATGTTGCCACTTCGCTTCAGCCACTGATATGTGGTGAAGAAAGGCACTTCATCCACAAGAGCAAAGTAAAAAAATCAAGTCCATCAGTGGATTTAACACACTTTTCTTAATAATACTGCATAGTTTGACTGAAAAGAAAGAACGATGTGCTCAGTTAACTCAGTAAATGATATAGTTGTATTGCACATTAAACAACCCTGTAAAGACAAATTACTCTTATTTTAAAAGTACAAGATCACAGTTGGCAAAAATACATGAAGGCAGGGAGCTGATCCTCTGTAGTGCCTAGGTTTCTCCACACAGGGTCGCCGTGTCACACAGGTTCACAGCCTCGGACGTCACAGCCTTCAAACACACACACAGATTTATCAACATCCAGACACACCTCTGTTTATCTCGTCTAAATGTTCCTGTGCAGGTTGTCACCTGTTGCAGCATCCCATCCACCTCTGGTGTAACCTCTATGATAGATTTACAGTGGAGACTCCCGTTTGGGCTCTTTTTAGAGTTCAGCTGCACGGTACCATCTTTATCTGATATGCCTGTAGAAAGCATAAATAAAGCCAAGGTATTAGCTGTAGACATACCAGATTATTACTTTAACTAGAAAAACCTCAGACATGTCTTCCATTATGACGAAACGAGTAGTTAAATAAGTTTGTTTTTCAATTTCAGCTCCAAACGATCACAAAAAACATAATCAACAAAAAAAAAAATAATCTTAGAACAATTATAATGATTTTGTCACATTCGTCTTTGGAAGAATGCTTTTAAAAAATAATAAAATTTATTATTATTTATTATTAAAGATGTCAAAACAAAGGCAAAATATGCCGACTGCATCAAAAATACATCTATTATTTTCAGCTGAGTTTCACTTTAAAGCATGGTGGTCCTGAAAGGAAAAATAAACTTTTTATTTTTATCTCTCTACTTGGACATCTGGGCTTCCGTAGGAGCTTTTCTCTACGTGTGTAGCTGTGCGGTCTGTCCATTATGTCATCTTTTTAAGCAATCAAGTAGAAATTTAGGTTTAATTAGCTGGCGTCTTAAACTAATGTCTGAATGTTACAAAATACTTATTTGATCTTTATTCTATATAAATCTGATGTTAGACATTTTTATGATGGTCCTAGTATAATATAACAAAAGTTATTTTGTTTCATTATACTTTCATGAACTTTAATCATCACTAAATAGCACAATGCTGCCCCCTACTGCTGTAAACCAGTGCCTGCAGTCTCCTTAGACTTGCCTCAAACCACTTCAAGCAGCCACATGGAGCATCAGTATTAGTACTTTCATCATAAACCTGCCATATTCAGTCCTATACATATACATGTACCTATGTCTGCTGCCCTCTGGCGGAGGATTTACAGGTGGAAACTACTAGTTTTATTTATTTTTTTATTACTATTATAACCGTTGTAAACATTACAAAGAGGAAACATTGTAATAAAAAACTTGCTTCTGTGTCTTTTCCAGTTTTTACAAAGCATCTGTTGAATTTCTTACTGCTACTTTTCCTATTGTATTGTATCGAGGAGTGAGTAGACATGCCTGGCAGTGACAGGTGTCGGTTCAGGTCTGGTCTGAGCAGCTTCCACACCTTTCCGGTGGGCAACACTGCCGTACCTCCGGGTGAGGTGGGAGATGTTCGTGAGAGGGGGGTGTCAGTCGACCCCACCCTGCGGATGGGGATGCGGCTTGTGTGCGGCTGCAGGTCACACCTGCAACAGAAAGGTTCTCACATTTCTCCCACTTTGGATTCATTTTTGCCTTTCCTTCAACTAAACCGCTTCCAAAAGGCTGGACTTACTTGGCGAATTTGATGGAGGATAGGATATGTTCAGGATCTTTAGCAGTCTGTGGCAGATATCAGGAATCAAAGTGAAATTTGGTGTTTTGAAAACAGACTTCTAATACAGGATGTGAGTGAGACAGCTAACCTCTTTCTCTGCCAGCCGATGAGTGACTGTAAGAGCTCGACAGGCTCGGCCTACACGCCCGGGACGCGTGGGGAAGGGCGTTCTGGACCAGCTCGCTGGACTGGGTCCACCAGCTTTAAAATCTGGGCAGCTGATGCCTGTCAACAACACGAAGGGACACCAATAAAGGAAAACTGAACTAAAAAACTGGGAATAATCCAATTTTCTGATAGATTTTCTAGTCTGTAAAAGTTTTATCCAGCTATCATTACTCTTTCTAGATGAAAATGAGGATCTGACACACACACACACACACACATTCAAAGGAGAGCAGAGGACTCACAGTTTCACAAAGGGATAGATTTTATTCCAGAAGTTGAACAGAAAGGCAGTAAAAGACAGCAGCACATTCAGGAGAGATGACATTATTGATTGTTACAAAGACAAACACGTATTATCTGTAGACTGGTGAGAGAGGTTAGCACCACATCAACAGGGATTTGCACAATTCTCATAAAAATATAACGCAAAAAGACCTACAGGCTACAGGGTTTCCACCTAAAGCTGACATTCTGAATGACGAGTGGACACAGGACATCAGGGTTCACAGTGAGGGAGCAGATCTATAGGATGCTAATCAGAACACCTAACAGCTTTCAAACTGGGGTTGTAAGAAAAGGCTACAAAAATAATCCCCATTTTAGAGAAGTCCTTGTAATTCAGGCTTTTTAAAGTGTGATTCAGTGTAAAAGTTTATCAATATTTACTAGACAGCTTCCTGAACAGCTTCTGTTTAGTTCCTACAGAGCTGATGAGCTAACAGCTAGTCCAAGCACAGTCATCATACAGTTTTACTGCCAAAATATTAATAAATTTCTGCCAGATTTGACCCCTGGATGATCAGGAATCACTATATTTAGTTACAGCTGTTGGTAAAGTAACCTAAGAAATTCAATGTAATAAAGTCACTTTATCATGAATCACGAGGACATTTCAGAGATTGGAGCTGTTTTATGATGGAGGCGATTCATTATGTTTTAGCAGAGTTCAGGCTAACTGTTAGCATATTAGTCCTATAAAACGTAAACACCATTTCTCCAAACACAGCTGATTCAGAACATTATAGTTGCGTGCAATAACTCAGACGACAATGTTATTATTATTAATACAATTAATATTTGGTAAAGAATTGTTTTCATCTTATTTAACATCATCATGATCTTCACTCACTATTTAGATTTAGATATATTCACAGTCTAACTTTGATAAAGTATGCATTTTTTAAATATACTTATTTATTTACGTTATCTATTAGTCATTTACTTTACTCGTCATTGTTTTATTTTATTTCAGTCTGATAGATGTTCCTGTTGTTTGATGATTAAGGTGGCAGGTTCGAATCCCAGCTGTGGTCTTTCTGTGTGGAGTTAGCATGTTCTCCTCATGCATCAAATAAAGGTTAATAATAAGTAAAAATTTGAATCCTCTGTAGATGCACTACCGATTTAAGTTATCCCCCGCCTCCCTTCTTTACCTGTCCAAAAACGTAAGAACTGATTTGGGCAAAAAAGCGTTTAAATCTGCCGCTCCTCTTGCGAGGAGATGGAGTCATTTGGCTGTCAGTGTTTTGTTTGTTTGTTTTGTTGAGAAGATTTTAACCCTTTTAATTGTTGGCATTTTATGATCGACTATTATTGATTTTAGATATGAACCTGATTGCTGATATTGCTGTTATTTTATGTATTGTGTCCTTCTTTTGATGTGTGGACTGTCTGGAAACATGTCTTGCTGCCGGTCTTGGCCAGGACACTTGAAAAAGAATTTCCTAATTCCAACAAGGCTGACTGATTGATTGACTAACTGATTAAACGGTTACTTATAACTTTTACACTGAAACACACTTCAAAATGACTAAAATATCCTTTTAAAGGTACAATAAGAAGGACTTTAGTTTGTTCATGGGCTCCTAATTTGTTCTCACAGGACAAAAGATTTAGCCATAAAATATTCAGATTATCAGCCTTAATTTTTTTAATTAGATTTTTGTGAAAATGTGCTCAAAATGCACCATCAAATATAAATATATTCCAACTATACCAATGGTAATGTCTATATCTTGGCAAAGCAACAATAGTAGCTACTAATTATAAGCAGCTATTCCTATTTTCTACCACATTAATGCAGTTTGCAGGAAGTACATGTGCAGCATGTTGGGTACTCTGCAAAAAGCCCTGAAATATGAGTGGAGCTTTCAAAAACCTATAGTTTACAACAAATCAAGGCACACCATAACTACAATGTTTCACAGCACTGGATGAAACCGCAGCTACAAGGAGAGACCAGATACTCTGAGAGCTACTTGCATCCACTCAGTGTTGCTGCTAAGAAACCAGTTCAAGTTCACAGATATTTAACTTCTGAATGTTCAGTGCAACTACAATGGTTGGTCCTAAAACACCATCAAGAGCTGGGAGGAACAATGGAATGACAGACGATCACAATGTTTCCACAACCGATCAAAGACGTTTACATAGAAACCAAAAAAAAACGAGGGGTTTCCTTCTGGTTCTCTAACCGCTATAAATATATAGACTGACAGTCTAATGCGTAGTATTACATATATGTATCAGTATTACATCCAAACTAATACTGGTGACTTATAAGAACAATAAAATAAATACTTGACAACTTTAATTTGTTGGCAACTTTTGTTATCTCCGAATCTTCTGTGATTCCACCAGTAGGCACGGGCCGGTGCAAGGTTCTGAAGATCTGATCAACTTGAAGAAAAACACCAAAGTTTCACTATTATTTAGGAAAAAGTTATTGTTTCTGCTGCTCAAATATAATAGTAATAATTGTGTGAACGCTGAACAACAGAGTTTTGTTGTAGGAAGTAGTTTTCTTACAAACCGCCTCAGAGTGCAGTCAAGGTCTAAATGTGTCTAAATCTTCCAATATGGAATTGAAGGATGTTTTTAACTCATCACAACTTTTACAATAAATGCTGTTCATAAGTACAAATGTACATGTGTGCTCACCAGACCTTTCTCCCATCCACTGTTCAAAAATCTTTTTATGCTGCTTTTACTTTTCCAAAAACATCTGTTTGTTTGAGACTTCCATTTATAGCAGTCAGCCTGTTCTGACTAGATTTATGTTTTTAAATATTTCACTAATTAAAATCCTCAAAAAAACTGACATTTCAGCTGAGATGCTTCTGTTTAAGTTCAGCTTCTTCATCAGATTTCAGCAAACTATCAAGTTATTTGTTGCTTTAGAGTCACTGTTTAAAATATGTTATATGATACAACTGATTTTGTTGTGTTTTAACAAGAGAAAAAGTTGACCTCGACTAACTGACAGCTCACAGTGACATACGATAGAACAGCAGAAGCAGAATGTTGAAAAACTGTATTAGTACTGATACCATGACTTTTAAAACCATGGTATGACCTAAAACCAGCCCATGCCTACACAGCATTTATGAGGATTTAAGCCAGTGAAGATCTACAGCAGAATTCTGACAGGACGCTACTTAGTGAACATCATAAGAACACGACCTCTAGAGGTCTGACACTGGAGTCTGATGTCAGAAGGATTTGCTAACTTGCAAATGAAAAATTTATAAAACCATTCAAAAAGCTCAATCTTAAAATATATGTGTATACTTAAATATTAATAGATTAACTGCAGTCTCAGGACTCTATGCCAATGACAGTATCAGCCTGAAATCTGCACTCTCACAAATAAATAGGATAAATAATAAACAATAAAGGTGGAGCATCAAACTCTGCCAACTTTCTTAAAATGAAAATAAACCAATAAATAATCATAAATAAAAGTCCAAAAGGGTCAAAGTTAAGCATCTCTTATTTTATAGCTAATTATGTAAAACTTCCATTAAAGCCCAGAACTGTGTAAAGAGTATAAATACTGACACTGGTCTTGTTTCTAAAAAGATTAAATAAAACAAAACAGCAAATTACAAGGTATTAGGTATAGCTTATTACTTGTACACAGGTGGGATATTATTGTACTATAATACCAGGATTTATGGGACGAGAGTTTCACAGAAATCACACAGGATCCAGTTTGTTGTGTGAAGTATAAAAAACACCAGAAGACTGAAGGCCGACTCTGGAATCAGAACTAACAATAAGTTTGAAGAGCTAGCACCAATAGTGTTTAGAGTACTCACACGGAGTCTCTCTTAGAGCTTAAAGGTGACATGTGGAGCATTTTTCTATGTATCAAAGTTTTCTAAATGTTTTAAATGATGTTTCAGGTCTAAACTATGACATATGAATAGAGTTCCACAACATCTGTTATTCTTCTGAAGACCCTCCTTCAGACCCCTTTGAATTCTCTCTGACCGGCAAACATTTTCAGCCGATAGAATTCAAATTTCCACATTGTCGGCTGTCAGTCAATATGCATGCGCTTCACGCAAACCTGTAGAGGTGGGGGCCGCACGCACAGGACGCTCCGTGTTTTCCTGTTTAGAGTCTCAGCCGGTCATGGAGTTAATAAAGAGTTAATTTCTACTAAAAAGTTATCCATTCCCAGCAACTGAGGGATTTATTTTTTATTTTTTTTAAACATTTCTCCTCACATAATGGCAAGGCTTGCCAAGGATACGTGTTTATTTTGGTCAAAAATTCCATTCTGGGGAGAGTGTTTCCTCATTTCCGGGTTCTGCTACTTGCAGCTCCCTGTTTTGTGACGAGCGTGTTGAGCGGTGTGTTTCATAAGCACAGTGTGACAGTCAGGACTCAGAGCATCTGCAGAGTGAGAACATGATCTGTGAGCTGTGAATAATTGAACCCTGCAATACAGTTTGAGCAGGAGCTGAGCGCCAGGACGAAGCACACTTTATGCCCGGCTTAGAGTGACGCACCGTGTGCATGCACGTGTCGAGGTGGGGCTATAGAACATGGGAGGGGGAGGTGTTTTGGGAGGGGCCGTGGTACGTTGGATTAAAAAAATGCTCTCTTATTGAAATGCTCCACATTGCTGCTTTAACACATCTGTTGAATTGGTCACACTCACACACACACAGAGTCTCACTGGATAAGCTGGGTTCAGTCTGGGGTGGGCCCAGAAGGAGAGCTGGTGGCAGGTGGGAGGCTCTGAAGAAGCAGGGGGCTCAGTTTGGAGAGCAGCCCAGGCTGCGGCAGAGCCTGGAGGGAAGGGAGCAAGGTGGAGAGGCTGGGAGGCTGGAGGGAGTACAGACCTGTTATGTTGACGAGAGCCGGGAGGGGACAGGAACCTGCTGCACACACAGAGGAAGACGAGGAGGACGAGGAAGAGGAAGGGGGAGACCGAGGGGGGTGGGAGGGTTTGTGGCTGTTGCCAGGAGACCGTAGGATGGATCGGTGGTGAGGGGGGCGTCTTTTCTCCTGAGGCTTAGCGTCTAAAGAAAGGGAGACACACACATGCACACCTGGCTCAAAGACATGCAGGGATTGCACACAAACACACAAGCGGAGACACATCAGCGCAGACAGAAATAACGTTTTTCAAATTGCCTTCATATTTTGTATTTATTAAATTTGGCCAAACAGTTTTCACAATAATTAAATCAGTAAATAAAAGATAAATAATCTCATGAGAATAAGAATCAACACCTTCTTTGGTTCTATATCTTCATTGAAACATCTCAGGGTGGAGAATCAACTTCAACAAAAACTTTAAGAGGGTACTAAAAGACAAAAAATGTTTCCAACCACAAGCAATTGCTTTGGTCTAATGTTGAAAATAACATTATCCACAATCTCATGCAATATCGCAAGATCTTACATGAACTGATTGCAGTCAGAGTTAGTGTTCTGAATGACTCTCAGGTACAACTGCATCAAATTTCAGCTCAATATCTAAAAAAGTGATAGAATTATAGCCTTTTTCTGTTTTCAAGAATCTGTATTAGATGTTAATCCAGTGGTTACTTTCTGAACGTTTCATTAAAATCTGTCCAGTGGTTAATAAGTCAATTTTCTAATATACAGTGAGGAAAATAAGTATTTGATCCTGGGCCAATTTCTCAAGTTTTCCCACTCACAAACTGTAAAAACCTTACATGCAATAAAATGAAAATTATTTGAAAATGATACAATGTGTTTTTCTGGATTTATTTTAGATTCTATCTCTTACAGTTGAGGTGTTCCTATGATGAAAATTACAGACCTCTTCATTATTTTTAAGAGGGAAACATTGAAACATCGGCAGTGGATCAAACACTTTTCCCACTGTATTACAGTAAAAATGTCAACATTAAAAAGTGACTCACTAACTTTACTCACTGAAATGTACATGTGGAGAGATGCTGCACCACAACTACAGGGTGTTCTAGATCAGTGATTCCCAACCTGGGGGTCGCGACCCCCACTAGGGGTCGCCAAAGTCTCTCAGGGGGTCGCCAGGACCTCTCTACTTTGAGGGGTTAAAATGTATTTATTATATTTTTTAATTAAAGTTTACCAAATTAATTTATTCTGACCTTAATATTAAATAACATGCATTTATTTCATGTTTGTGTAACATAACGAAGTCTTTACAGTTTTGTAATAATTATTGAGTTAATAAAAAATGAAAAATAACGCGATCTGTACAGGAAACCCGATCGGTACTGCGCATGTGCGAATCTTACGTATGAACACACCGGTCTAGTAGCGACGCATGTAGCTGCTGCAGAGAGCCCTCCTCCCTGTTGGATAAACTAAAGTTTCCAGCGGAGACACCTGGACAGTCCTACATGATCCAGTAAACTTTCAACAGCATCGCCAGTAACGGACTGGGCACCGGGAGATCTCCTGGTGACCTCGCCGCTGACCCGCTCCGTGATCATACCGACGATCAGGACGTTTCTAATAAATAAATAAACAATCCTTCATGGCTCCTCGGGCGTCAGTCCTCCTAAAAGCTGCAAAAACGCAGCAAAGTTGAGTCACAGACCCTCTCCTCTCTGTGGGTTCGAGTGCGCTGCAGACCTGACCCCCCTTCCTCCCCCCTCGACGGCCCGCGCGCGTGTGAGTGTGCGCGTCACCGAGGAAAGAAGCAGACAGGGATAATAGACCTAAAAAGAACTAACAACTTTATAAACTAAAGTTTTAAGTTGTAACAAAGGATATTGCAGTGTTAGAAGATGGTCAACATACAAAAATAAATGATATTAATATTGAAATCCTTGTTTTATATTATTTTAATTAACCAGGTAAATTTAATTGAGATTAAGAACATTTGTTGAGCATTCTGAAAAGCATTAGGTTTTGCAAATGACACTAATAGTCTGTCAGAGAAAGTCCAGCTTTAGACATTTTGGGGTTTAATGGGATGATTCAAGTGTGATGTGATCAGTAGAACTGATTCTATAGGAGAGAAATCATCTGATATGAAGGCTGATTCAACCTGTCAGAGTCAGAATGGATGATACAGCTGATTTATTATCACGTCTTAGCAAGTGAAGTAACTGGTAAACCGCCTGGATTTAAATTAGTGTTACAGGAAATAATCTGTTGAGAAAAGTCAAACACATGTTGAAGTAGCCAAAATTTGGCTCACTTAAATTTTCATGTGTCAAATTGAAATTAAGACTGATCTGTGTTTACAGGAAATAATCTGTTTAGAAAAATGCTGTTTTTAGTTTTATTTGTAATTATTTTTGTTAAAAAAATCAAAGCATATTAAAAAGTGCTTGAACTATTTTATCGTTTCTTACTGGAAGTGGGAGGTGTGTGTGTGTGTGTGTGTGTGTGTGGGGGGGGGGTCGGGTTGGGGGGGTCGCCCAGAAAATTGACAGGTAAAATAGGGGTCCCTTGGAAAAAAGGTTGGGAACCACTGTTCTAGATGTTCATGCATTGCAGTGGAACTGCTCTGGAAAAAAAGCTCTGCTTTTCACAATCTGCATTCAACTTTTTGTTTGTTTTCAGTGAAGTGCTTCCACACTTTGGAAAGTCTGAACTTAATAATAATAATAATAATAATGATAATAATAATAATAATAATAATAATGCATCAGTTTTATATAGCGCATTTCTAGGTCACTCAAAGACGCTTTACAGAGTTGCATTATTCATTCACACAGTCATTCTCACCGGTGGTGGTAAACTACGACAGACGTCTGTAGCCACAGCTGCCCTGGGGCAGACTGACAGAAGCGAGGCTGCCATTCTGCGCCATCGGCCCTTCTGACCACCACCAACATTCACACACAGTCACATTCACACAGGCAAGTTTGGTGAAGTGTCTTGCCCAAGGACACAACGACAATCTAACCCAGCCAGAGCTGGGGATCGAACCGGTGACCCTCCGGTTACCAAACCGGCCACTCTCCCAACTTAACTCATCTTCAATCACTTATCCAGGTCTGGATTACAACAAGAAAGCTCAGACCATCCACTCCCCAGTCACTTCCTCCAGTGAGACCAGACTAATCTACTAAATGACAAAAATAAAGATGTCTTTTTGATTGTTAAAAACTGTTTGGAGTTGGTGCAAATAAATAAGATAAAATATTACCAGTCATGTTATGGTTTTTAGAGCGAGACCAACAGTGGAAACTTGCATGCGTAGTAAGCATTGGAGGGGCGGGGTCATGCTAACGTAACATACGGGTCAGATTATAAACCTCCAGGAAAACAAAATCCTTGCTTCAGAGAAGTTTTAAATCACTAACAGTGAACCTGAAGCTACCACACATCAACCAGACATGATGAGAAAGGAACAACAAACACCATGAGAGATGGTACAAAACAGAAAAATCTCAACTCCTTTAGATGGTGAAGAGATCAGCTTACCCCTGGCTGGCCCGAGTGTTTTGTTGCCTCCACGTCCGCTGGTATGTGTGCTGTTGTGCTGTGTGTGAGTTCGAGGTGGGGGGCAGCCAAAGGTGAAACTCGGAGAGCTGTGCATTTTTGGTGAGGGAGTCTGGCTGCTGCTGTTGTGGCTGTTGTGGCGAACACGGCTGATGGTGTTCTCGGACGCTGATCCGGACAGAAAGCTGTTGGAAACCCAAGATGTAACAGTTAGAAGGGGATAAAAAAACTAAACGTATGTAAAAGCTCAGCCTCAGAGACTCACTTGTTAAAACTTTTTGGCGGTGACAACTTGCTGCCGTTGTTGTGGACCTTTGGAGGGGTGTAGATGTGTGTGTTCAGGCTTTTGGTATTGCGGACGTGCTTGAGGATCCAGGCTCGGAGGTTTGTTAGGCAGGTGTGTTCTGACAGCACCAGACGGGGCCAAGGGTTACACTCCGCCATGTCCAGAGCAGAGATCGCCACAGCACGTCCCACCTGATGCACAACATTCAAACATCTGAGCTCCAAACGGCCTGAAGAAGATCAACCACTTGCAGTACATCAAATAAACATAAATAATAATGTTTAATGTTCCTACCTGCTCAAAAATGTCTGGAGTGTATTTTGGAGGGAACGATGAAGGTGGAGGTGGAGTTGCTCGGCCGTTGTCGTGGCAGGCAGGTGGGATAGTGTTCATGGATTTTCCAGTGTTATAATTACACTCCAAAGTGTAACTGGTGTGCACCAGGAGGAGAAACATGGCAAAACATTCACTTATTAACAATCTAGGTTATAATATGCACTGAAACAAAGTAAAATATTCCATGATAAGTAAATTATTTCTACTAGATCCAGAAAAAATACATGGTTAGACAATTAAAACCAAATTAAACTTATTTTTCCACTTTTGTTAGAGGTAGTTGTAGGTTTTTGGAATGAGGTATTTCTGTAATTTCGTGTTTTTCACTTCACCACCTTAATGAAACCTGACTTGAGGTCTTATTGTGAACATAAATCTCACCTTCTTGTGGATTCACTTTTTAAATCCTCAATGAGAACAGATGTGGGGGTCTGTGATAAAAAACAGGACTTTGTGCTCCCAGACCTCAGTGACCTCCCATCTGAACATGCTGTTGTGTAACAAACACTCCTGTCTAAAGTAATGTTTTTCTTCTTGATTTTAAATCCCCTCTCTTTTGCAAGCATGTAAAGAACAGTTCTTTCTGACGTGTAGACTCTAGTATGTCAAACAGGTGGAGAAAGTAACAGCCTGGACTGGACTGGATGACCCAAGTGATTAGAAACAGCTGATCATATTAATCTGAATAATTTGTAGGTTAAAGAGACAGTCTCCTCAGTAGTTACTAATGAAACTTTTAAAACTAGGAAAACATTGTAGACAATCCTAAATTAAGAAAGCTGCTATGTGCTATTCACCCTAACTGCAGTAACTGTAACAGGTGCAGTTGAGGATGTCTGACCTGTGAAGTAGTCCGATCGCCTTGTGAATGGCAACCCGACCACTGCCCTCTTTAGACTGCCCATCCCTCTTATCGCGTGCATACATGTTTTTTTCAGAGAAGTTACATCCAAGGAAATCAAAGTGGGCAGAATTCACAGCGATCAGCCTTGGATAAAGCATGTTCTCCACCTGCAACGAGAAGAAAGAACAAAGCGACTTAAATAAATGTGACAGAAAGTTTTAGGTTTTGTTTGCAGTGGTTGTCAGGTGGAGGTTCATATTTCAAAGAGAAAACTGCTTTTAAAAGCAGAAAGGAATTTGGTGTAACAAATTGCTTGATGTTATTTGACCTGCTTCCAAAAATACCACAAAGGCAAAGAAGACAATCATTATTTTTACCTGCTGGCTCTCTTCGGGAAGGTTATTTCCATACATGAAGCATCCACGTTTAGAGGCATGGCCGTGCAAGTCCACGTAATAGGCCACGCCCCCCTCCTGTGGTGGCACAGATTCAACTTCCTCCACCTGTGGTGCAGCTACATCTTCTTCAGCAGCAGGAGCTACAGTCTCCGAGGAACTTGAAGGGCTGTTTTGGTCTCCTTTCTTCGTCTCCACTGCGGTCCAGGAGTTCTCCTCCATCACCATGGGAACCTCCGCCTGGGCGAGGTTTTCATCTTTCTCTGCATTTCGTTGGTTCAAGCTAACTTCAAGGGGCGTGAGCGGCAGAGACTGATGCTGATTAGTAGTTTTATTGTTGAGAGGGGTGGGCTGTGTCTGAGGGGAGTTGTTAATGTGTGTGTTGTGCAAGCGGTTGTGTGTGTGGTGGTAGAGCAACAGGGTTTTGGCTGCATAAATGGAAGGGTGGAGTTCAGGGTTTGGGTTTAAGTACTGTCTGTTTAAGTTCACACCTCTGGAATCAGTTCTGAGAAGAAGAGAAAACACAAAAGTACAGCATTAAAAATAGTTTTCTGTTCCTAAAAACTCAACCTTCTAAACCTCTAAATTACCAGCTGACAAATACAGACTCAGAGTTCTGTAGTGGTAAAGGTTTATAAATTTCATGCACACCAATAAAAACAAACTCTATAATCAAAGTGGGAACTTGTGAGCATGTAAGTAACATTATTATTACAACTACATAGAAGTGGCTCCAGCTTTCACACTGCACAATTAAAAAAAATAAAGAAATAAGAGAAAAATAAAATGAAACTAGAAAAAGTTGCATCTCTTGCAGAAATGCAGTTTGAATGCTGAGTGCTGAATGAAAAAGCTGAAGTCCTGCACTGAAGCTTTTTCTGTAATTAGTTGAAGTTCTAAATGTGTGTTTTTGCAAATCCTTCACCAAATAATCAAGCTGCTAAATGAAACGTGCCTGATCCTGTTGTTGTATATAAATGATAAATTCATACCTGTAGTGTCCTCTAACAACCCCGTCTGGGTTGAGCATGGGAATGAGCTTGAACACAAACATGTTGCGCAGCATGTGTGCACGTGGGTCATCTCTTCTCAGGATGAAGTTGAGGAAACCGTTGAACACAAAGGACGAGGGAGTTTCCCCGGGGTGCACTCGGCTGCTGAGGAAAAACACCTGCGCACACACACACACTCCTATATCAGCCTACTTTTATGTTTTTATCTAACACAGTTGAAGACAGTGTTAGGATTCACGGATGTTGGAGGGTTTCATACCCTCTTGTTAGAGAAGCGGTGAGGTCTCGGAGTTTTGGTCTCAGGAAACAGTTTTGGCAGCCGTGCTTCTCTCTCATCCTGCATCCCGCTGCAGTTGGTCACAGTGAGGAGGTCCACCCTATTGCCATCAAGAGAGTGGCACAGCAACTCCCTATGGTAATACACAGTGCCTGGTGCACTGAAAGCAGATGACAGATTGGTGACAAATATATAAAGTTACCTTCACAGGGGCAGATTTTGCTAACATTTATAACACGAGTCGTGTGTGTTTTACCTGCTCGGGCTGAGTTGAGCAGCATTGGCGAAGCTATCATCAAACTGCTGCAGCATCTCCTGGCACTCAGTGTAAGAGAACGGGAAGCAGAAGGAGAAGTAGGTTGTAGCCCCTCGCACCTCCAGCAGCCGGTGAGTGAAGGTCAGGATGAACTGGTTATCTACAATCTAGAAAGCAGCAGAACAACAGAGTATTATTAGGAAGACTAAAAATAGCCTGGCTGATAGCACGCTGCTTCTTAGTTTCCTGATGCTCACATCATCTAACTGACAGCCTCACAGAGTGTGTATCTACCTCTGTTGTGGGTCTGTCCCGAATTCGTTCCCACCGGTTTTTGCCAGGTAAAGTGCGTACGAGAGGAGCCATGCCCTGGCTGTAAAGCTTCCTCTGATTGTTCATGTTCATCACATTGATCTTCAGTAATTTCCCAGGCGTAGCCCCCCGTATGCTGAAGTAAAACCATGATCTGAAAAACCACATAACGGTAATGTATAGCAAATGAACAAAATGATGCATTTTCTCTCAAGGAAAAAAACATAAAATACAAGTTTTGTTACCTGTTTCCATTCTCATGCTCTGTGCCAGCACAGTCTGGCTGAGTCCACACGTTGAACTCATAGTCAGGGGTAAGGTGTGACCCTGAAACAGAGCTCCCACCAGAGGCTGTTTCAGATGAAGGACTCAAGTTGCCCTTCTCAACCTTCTCAACCCGTGCAAGGTTCCCTGAGTCAAACTTGGAGCTGAACACAATGTTACCAAAGCGAGCTTCCATGGCTCTAATCTCTTTCTCCTCTCAGACTGTTAGGAGTCAGTTATCTGACAACGTTTACCTGTTGGATAATCAGAGATAAAACATGTAAACTTAAGAGGAAGAAATGCATTCCATTCTTCTTCATCAACTCTGTCCTTGTACATAGGATTCTTTTTTCTTATTTATGTAAATATTTGGGATAATGTCTTTCTTTAAACACCAAGTAGATTAACAGCATTCGAATTTGTTAGGTTATGCTTAAATAACAATAAAGGCTTTGAGTTTGAGATAAATTAAGAGAAATCCATTGATAATCCATTATTACTGGATTAATCCATAATAGATCAGAATAAATAAAAAAAAACCTGTAAATAAAATAAAAATAACATAATAAAATAAGAAAAAAATCAAGAAGCTGGTTCAGCAACCTGTGAGGAAATAAAATTTAATTTCTTTTGGAGAATAACTAACATTTTAAGTGGGTTTCTTTAAAATTTCAAGTGATGAAACCGCAAATGTCAGCAGAATTTTAACGAGCTTTAGCAGCAATCAAAGACATATCTACAATAAAAAATTATTTAAACAGGATGGATGTCTGCAGCAAATCTAATTACACTAGTTTTAGAGTTATAACTCACGTCTCACAACAACCTAAGAGAAAAGTAGGAGAAAGCTTAAGATCTGTTATTTCAATTTCTGGCTTGTTGTCATAGCGTTAAATGTGATTCATTTCTAATTTTCAATCGTGAAATCAAAATAAAATAAAATTTTGATTGAAAACACCAAGAATAACTAAGCTCGGTACATTACATTGAGTACAAGACAACGCATAACAGCGACACTCCGAGGACATTCAGAAAACTACAACCATGTCGACAACCAACAACTTGCTTAATATTCCTTAATTACAAGAACTATATTAGCTAGGGTCAGAACTCGGCTCCATTTAAAGCAATGGGCTTGTTTCACGTTAAAAACACAACAGCTGACCGAGAAATCGAAAACAGGAAGGGGCGTGAACCAAGATGTGTTGACACATAAATACTGTAATTTTACGCCGTCTAAAAACATTTTTTTTAAACACAATACAATGTTTACTTCCATCTACTTCCCAGTTGGCAAACAGGTAACGTTACACAGCTAGCAAACGTCTAAGCTAGCGAAGCTAACCTACTAGCAACCGAACTAGCAGTCGCTGCTCAAAATGAACATTGTTATCACAAAAATACGAGTTTCTTTCTATGCTTCGTGACTAGTTTTCATCCGCCCAGGTTTTTGTAAGCGAACAAATGCAGTGATAGTCTTACAAGGCTATTTTCGATGGATGTCCATTTTTGTTGTCACTGTCCTTCCCAACCATTAAATTCGTTGCTCCCGTGCTGCGTTCATAGACCTCTGGAAAAATGATACCAACTGGAATGTTCTTTATCGCCTCCGTACTAGTATTACTTTAGGAATGTTTGTGCAAACCGCAGAGTCAATAGTGATGAATGGGAAAAGAGCTGTAATAAAACATTTTTCAAAATAGTAGTGAAATGAAAAAATACGCAAAAATATGACTAGAGTGCAGAATAAAGCTCGAAATCCTTGCAATTAAAGCAGTAAAACACACTGTAACAAGTAGTGCTTTATAAATATCAGTAGATATTTGACAGGTCACTTAATGGTAAAATAACCGACATTGCATTAGTATCGGAATGGACTTTAAACATTTGACACATTTTGTCACTAGGGATTACGAGGCGCACATGATTGCACCATGAAGTCACAGTCCCCGCCTACATGTTTGGCCATAAAATGCTAAATTTTTCTGTATCCAGAATAAAGCACAATGGCAGTTTTCTACATGCTACTAACTCTGCTTGCTAAAGCGCTGATATTACTGACTTTTCTTCTTCTAACTGCATTCCTGGGTTACTGTTTGTACATTAAGTACATTCATATGAAATATGACTACATACCTGGACCACCAAGAGACAGGTAAGACTGAAGTCGTTCAATTTAAATGTAGCAAGTTTTTAAAAATAAATTAAACTATTATTTTGGCATACTCTCACCCCCCACCCCCCAAATAGCTTCTTTCTGGGACATTCACCGACGTTGTTAAGGATGATGAAAGATGAGAAAATTATACATGACAAGTTGCAGGAATGGTAAGCTTCAACAATTCAAAAAACTATGTGGGTATATTTGGTCTGGGGGCTATTTCCTTAGCCTAAGTCTTTATTTTAATGTTCTTTTTATTGCTGTATCTGTTGCTAAGTACTTTTTGTCTCTTTAGGGACAAGTGACCTTATTTGATCACATGCGTGCTTAAATGTTTTTAGCTGAAACTTACATAAAAGCTTGAAAAAGGTTGCAAGATTTTAAAAACATTATAAAAATATACAAACATTTAATGCCAAAGTAAAATAAATAACAAAAAAAAAACAACAGCAAAATGATATTTTAATAGCCCCCAATACCATACAATGTTATGAAATTAAAATTTACACAATTTACATTGTGAAATAACTTTTTTCTTTTGTTTTTTATTTTATTTGAATTAATTTTACTTTTTATGTTTGTACTTTTACAATTTTTCTTTCTTATATACGTAGTTAAAAAAACTTTAAATTTATTTGTAAAAGGTTCTGGTTTATGCTGCAAATTGAAATTTAAAGCATCATCAAAATTGGTCACTTGTCCTATAAGGGGTTACGTGCATGTATGTATTGGTTTAAAGTGCCCATGACATTGGTTTCCATGTTTTCTGACTTATCTATCATGTTGCAATGTTGAGTTCTCACCTTAAACCTGCCAGAAAGAGCAAAAAACGGCGTCCATCGGTCTCCTAGTACAGCCGGTGAGAAGCTCTTCAAGATTTCAGACCCAGGTTTCAAACAGTTTTTTTCACTCCAGCCCGCTATGAGGTCATAGTGATCCGGACTTGCTTATATGGTAAATTCTCCTCCCACATGCACGTTCACGACAACTGGAGCGAGGCAGTGCCGCCGCCATTGCCCATAGACCGTGTAGTGTTTAGTTTCAGTTTCGTTTCTCTTTCACGTGACAACACTGCCCCCTGCTGCAGCAGAAGTGTCAGGCTGCCAAATAAGGAGAAACCCAGCAGAACCGGAAGGCGGCGCTTTCTTCTGATCTCTGAGTTGCTCATTAGGAAATACTTACAGCGTATTTTGAGTTATAATGGTGCAACGCTAATCTAGAGGCATCAAAGATTACACCTGTTTAATATAAAGTGATTTAAATATGGAGTCACAGGCACTTTAAGATATTCATGATGATGTCTTTCACAGGGCTGAGACTTACGGGCCTGTTTACAGGATGAATGTTCTGCATTTTGTTTGTGTGTTTGTGACCTGTCCAGAGGCTACAAAGGTAAACCTGCCCTGCTAACACTGCAAGAAAAACAATGCACAAAGACATAGTAGTGTTACACATCTTCACAAGAACAAGTTCAAAGATCAAGTCACTCAGACTAAAAATGAAGAATTAGTTTTTAACCAATTGTGATGAAAAACAAAATCTACATTTTGCTATTAAACATGCACAGATTCTAGTTTTTAGGGCCTATTTGCTATTGTGCTGCTCTGATCTGTCAATGCAGATTCTGTCTGATTTAGATTAATCACAATGAACATGAATAAACAGAATACTTTTCCTATTTTAATATTTGATAAACTTGAAAATGAAGATTCTGGAAGTAAAGACTTCCACATAAAAATTGTTGAATGACAGCTAAATCAGTGAATGTCATTTCAATGACCAGACAAAATAATACATTTTTAATATCTGGCGCATCTAGTGTACTTGTAGGTAATATATTCAAGCCTGTTCATTATTAGTAAACTTAAAGTTTGCTATTTCAAAACTTATTTACAGGAGTGCAATTTATCTTATTGACAACATCAGGTTTTAGTTCAAAGCAAAACCAATAATCAGTAAATCAGTATGCTCTTAACAACAGCTCAGGAGCTGAACAGATAAGAGAGATAAAGAAATGTGTAATCACAGAAAACGACACTCGTTTATTGCTCTTGAGCGCCTGTCTGCAGAGCTCACTAGTTATTTATCTGACCAAACTGCTCAGTATACATTTCCAAATCAGGAAGAGATACATTTTGTTGACATAAAAAAAAAGAACAGCAGTTAAGAGAAAGACAAGAGTTACAAGAATATCTGATAATGCATATATTAGGATTTATAGTTACTAAGCTGTGTTTATAACCCAGCTCATCCTGGGTTGAACTCACACTGAAATGCGTCAGTAAACCTGTCTTGCTTAAAGTCATTGATGCAAATAATTCTAATTACTCCATCAGTTAGGCCAAATACAAAACAAATATCATCCAACAGCTGCTCCATGAAGGAATACAAGGCATTTTGGACAAAAACATATACATTTAAATCACAATAACAGACATGTTGTACTACCGGAATTAAAACATGTAAAGGAGAATATTGTACAGCAATACATACAGACACCAAACCTAACAGTCTGTGGGTCTTCTTTGGAAAACTGGTTAAAGTCAACCATCTTTGTGAATAAAGTGATCATTTGTAATGACGTTTACCACACATGGTTGTTGAAACATTTACAGATATTGTTCAGAACAAATATAAAGAGAACCCCAAAATGTCAGAAGCTAAAGCTAATTCCTAAAAACCATTAAAGTTATGAAAAACTGAGATATAAAAGCAGTACAACAGGAAGATACAGTGTTTTTTCTGTGTACACTATGACCTCCACTAATGTTTAGGAGGTCTAACAAAGGAGTTGGCAGAGACCCGTGTAAAGTTTTTAACAAAAATAGTTTTTTAACAAAAATAGAAAGGTTGTTTCTAACTATAAGGTTCACTAAATAAAAAGAGGCTTTTAATAGACCTGAAAGAACCTGAAACAACAAACAAAACACACAAGCCAAAGCTACTACTAAAATGTTCTAAACTACACAAAGAGTACTACTATTTTAAACTATTAAACAACTACTACTACTATAAACTAGAAGCCACAATGCTCAGACAAGGGGGGGATGAAGGCACAGATCCTTTCCCCCCCTGGTCTGTCAGTGAGCAGCTGTTTTGAAGTCGCTCCTGGACGAGCTGATGGGCCGCAGCCATGCCGGTTTGGGCGTGCTGCTCTCCAAGGTCCTGAACTTAAAGGGACAGGTGACAGCAGCTGCAGGGGAGGACACAACCCATAGGATGCAGCCAAATCCGTCACAGGGGCGACAAACCGGGGGACGTAACATACACAACAAAGCTAAAAAAATTAGGTTGTCTGACATCAGCAGAGCTCTGTTGATTTCCAATGTTTTGAGGTGTCATCAGAACTTTTTAGATAACCTGGACCAGATGTTTGGACTTTGAATGCCTTTTACTTTGCCTGGACAAAACAGATAATGTACTTTTAACTATTCAATACACAATGTTTTTTGTCAACTTTTTTGTGTAACACAACTTACCCAATGAACATGTGGTCTGATCCGATATGTCTAGGACCCTATTATCAAACAGGATTCCTTTGTAGCTGCTGTCTCTGGCTGTCTTTAATATTTGTGTATTTTTCTTATGTTACAAACTAGTAAAATGTTAAAGGAAGATTCCCCCAAAACAAAATCAAACAAGTGAGGAATTCAAGAAGTAACTATTAAAAAAAGCTACATGGACTTTTTTGCAGGTGAGAGAAACAACAAATGGCCAGCTCACCTATAAATCCATTGGGTAAACTGTGTTCAAAATGTCCACTTGTTCACTCACTCACTGCATCGTGTCCACTAAATATAGGTGACAGGAAACAGCCCTGTGCTCTGCATTTCAAACATCACTTGAATCCAATGTGATTCATAAATGTGCCAAGTGTTCATGTTGTGAAAACGTTGAACACACCTGTATCACATTTGATGTCACAGAGAAATCATCTTTGGAAGTTTTTCACTTCTAGTTGTCTTTCATATATATATATATATATATATATATATATATATATATATATATATATATATATATATATATATATATATATATATGTAGCGTTATATTGTATAAAGTTGTATATATTGAATATTATTATTATAATTATTCTTAATAATTAATAATAATAGTCAAAACCTCGTAATTAGGGCACCACCCAGCATTTTCTTTGGAAGGTAAGCTGAGACAACCTTGAATATTATCCTATTTGTATTTTATTGTTATTTATCATTTATCATTTATCATTTATCAGTCTGAATCTGAAAGAAGTAAGCTCGTTACCCATTTTCGATATGAAAAACACAAAAACTACTGGAAGCCCATTTATGATTATATACGGATAAATTTATTTACAGAAACCTCAAAATGAACATGTTAACAGCAACAGCAAAGTTATGAATTTGACTTGGTAACCAGTTCAATTTATTAACAAGATGAATTATTGAGGTTAAATAAATATTAATGACTAATGTTTCAGAGTGAGAAATGGTTTACTAATGAAATTAAGCTAATTTATTGGCCTATGAAGGGAAGTTGAAGATTAAAGGATTTAAGGAGGATGGATGGATGAAGAGAGGTAAGTTTAGCTTGCTTTACCAGATTGCATCACTCTTAATAGCCACAAATGCGTTCATCACAGACCTTTTTGAGGGCTCCTATACGGATACACAAATGTCGCAGTGGTTCTGTTCCTTCCAACTCGTTCGTGGTTCGCTACCAGGTCGGAGTTGATTTGGTCACTGGATCAGGAGGTGTTCCTAGGTCACCACTCAGGTCTTGCAGGCAAGCTGGAGAGGATGCAGGTTCCGGATTTGAGCAAGCATGGCTCGATCTCTCTCATGGCAGGAGGATGTCTTCGTTTTAATTTAGCTTCAGATTAACGCCGTCTAACTTTTGGTTTCTAACGACGGATAAAAGAAAAATAAACTTTAAAACGTCTAAACTTGGTTAAGAAGAATGTAACGTGAAAATAAAAGAAAGCTTAACGCCGATAAGACTTAAAGTCTAAGAGTGTGTTCTTCCGGGAAGGCCTCATGTCGCAGCTCTGCACAGCTCCCTGGTGGGGGGGGAGCAGGGCAAGCATGCAGGCGAGCCGGTGAGGTCATCAGGTCATCTACGCAGAGAGGCGGAGACGAAGAGAAAGAAGCTAGTAGCGAAGAAGAAGCGAAGGGGCGAAGAAGAGGTGAAGAAGAGAAGGGCTGAAGAAGAGGTGAAGAAGAGCTAAAGAAGAGAGCTAGCAGTTAGCGCCTTCTGGTTTTAAAGGGCAGGGGTGGAGTCGGGTTCAGCCAATGGTGTGGTTGACTCCACCTTCATCTGCATAAAGGGGAAGTACTTAAGAATGGCTTAGAGGGGATTAAATTTTGATGAGAGGAATAAAGTTTCTAATTAATAAAATAAACCTTACCACTTTCCTCTCTGAAACGTGAAGTTATTCAGAATCACCGTTTAGACTGCGTGCATCATGTTTATTCTAAGCATAGAAACACATTAACTCCCACATCAAATTAATCAGAGAAATCAGTTACTCTTAGCTTAAGAGTACATACGAATAACATTTCTAGTTTCTTGACTAGATTAGATTTAAAAGAGATAATTTGGTATCATGTTGATAAACAATGTGAAAAGTCTTCAAGGAAAATTAACCAAAGAACTTTTACCTAAGTAAATCAAACAGGGAAAAATCAAACTTTATCTTGTAAACACATTTTAAAAGTAAACCTGTGGACATTAACCTTTCTTTATATCAATTTGTATCACATTGAAGTTTTTATTTCATCTAGAATCTGTAAGGGTGAAGGGAGGTTATCAGAGACATTTTTAAAGACAGGAGAGACAAAGGAATTCCTTTGTTTTTCTTGGGTGAGAAAAGGTGGTGTGAGGTTCTTCCCACAGAGTGAGATGGACTGCAGACTTTTGATAAGCCAGAGAGGGGTGAGGGGGGGCCTCATGGCTCCCTCTAGTCTGTGGGTGATCGAACTCCTTTTGATCACATCCTGAAAAGTTATTTGAACAAGTGTCACCAAGCTGTAAATTAGCATCCGCATTATCTTTACTGTCACAGAAAGATGAAAGGAGGGTTCTTCGACACCAAGGCAGGAATTTATGACCTCCTGAGGGGGAATCTTTTTGAAAGAGGGTGTGAGCTGGTAAGAAAAAGGTCAATTGTCACACAAACATAATCCATTTCTTGATCTGGACCAGATACTTAGAAATAACGTCAATGTTCATTACATATATATATATATATATGTATATATTAGAAATTTTATTCTTTTAATCACAACTCTTACTCAGACAATTTTGCCACTAATAATACAGCAAAGATGTTGCAGAAGAAATCCACACAAGAAATAATGGCTTGAAATATTGATGTGTAATGTATCTATAGAATACATGAGTCTTTCTGAAACAAATAACAAAAAATATTCAACTTTTTCACAAAACTCAAATTTTTTGAGTTGTATCTGTACTTTTTTTTTAAAGTCATGGTTGTCAAAGAAAAGTATGTTTATGTTATTGTATTTAGAAGTTGCTTTTATCCAAAGTAACTTACAAATGATAATGTAACCAAGAAGTTACCATTGAGGCTAACGACAAACTACTTCAAGGGACAAACACTAGTCAGTCTCTGAGGTAACAGAGGTGACAGTGAAGGAAAAGACTATAAGCATAGTGGGAAGTGCACAAAGCATTGCATTGCAGTCGAGGCGGGAGATGACCATAGACTGGACCAGGAGCTGGGTAGCATATTGTGTCAGGTATGGTCTGATCCTTTATATGTTAAACAATGCAACACGGTATGAACGAGCGACAGAGGCAACATGATCTTTAAAGGTCAGCTGGTCGTCAATCACAACACCCAAACTTTTGAGCTACCTTAAGGAGCAAGAGATGGGGAGTCAGATGGATTGAGATATTGTGCTGTATGGTTGGTTTGGCTGGAATGACAAGCAGTTCAGTTTTAGAGAGGTTGAGCTGGAGATGTGGGCTTTCATCCATCTTGATATATTAGAGAGACAGTCCCAGATTTGTGCTGAGACTGTGTGGTCATCAGGTGGGAATAACAGATAGAGCTGGGTGTCATCAGCATATCAGTAGGATAAGCCATGTGACCAAATGAGCTGACCCAGTGAGGTGGTGTATATCGCAAAGAGAAGAGGCCAAAACTAGTAGACACTAGAGCTTTGGTAAAGCTAATATCTGACCATTTTTGCTCTAAGTCCTTGAGTTTTTCAAGCCTTCAATGTACTAATATTGGTTTTGTTTTCAGGAAGTCATGATGTCCCCCAAGTTCAACAAGTATGAATATCCCTACAAGAGACTCTTTACCCTGTTTGGTCAAAGGTAGTTTTCAGAATATCTGCAATACAACTCTACTTCTATTTTTTTGTCAGACATGTTTTCATTTTTTTTCTAATCAATGATTTGTTTTCCAAAAAAAAAAAAAACAGGTTTGTAGGCAGTAGCCTGATAACACTACAGGACCATGCAATATGGTACAAACAGCGCCGCATCATTAGGGTTGGGCATCGTTTGAATTTTAACGATTCCGGTTCCGATTCCGATTCCTCGTTTCGATTCCGGTTCCTATCGATTCTCGATTCCGATTCTTTCAAGAGGCAGGGTCCAAAAATTTTACATGTTTTAATGAGCCATCTAACCAGAGCTCTTACTTGATTAAATAATCTGAACTTCCATGAATTTTAATTCTAATGAACAATAACATCACATTAATTTAGACAAAAACATGTTTTTACTTTTTCAAAAAAAAAAAGACTTGTAGCATAATCAGATTGTTTGTTTCTGACCAGAACTTCCAGACCTCCTACTCTCAACCCAAGGTTTTAAACTGAAGGAGGCTCTTTAATGGGAGACAATGAGTCTTCAAAATAACTGGAACATTCAGCTGTTTTCAGTTCAACCTGAACATGATCCTGTCAGGATGACAGAGAATCTACTCCAACATGCTGCAGCGTTCTGTCAAAAGGGAATCTGAAACTTAAATCTAGCTGCTGTCAGTAACAATAAAACAGATTTAAAACATTAAAACTCTAAGCAGATTAAATAGTTCACAAAAAGCAAAATAATAATATTAATCTCACAACAATGTGTGTTGTAAGATTATTATTATTATTACTAATATTAGGTTCATTTATTTATCAGCCATATCAGGTCATAGAGGGCTGAACCCAGCTTCTCATCTAGAGGACTTTCATTATTTTACAGTTTATTTGTTCAGCGTTCTGATGGTCAGGCAGAGTGTAGCTGGTCTGACTGTTGCTCCGTGTGTTGATTTCTGCAGTGAGACATGAAAACTCACCTCCAGGTCGCGCTAGACCTTTTAGTTTTCCGTCATTTTGACTGACAGGGTTAAAAAAGTCCGGTCATAATCTATTTTTGTCCGTCACTTATTAATTTAAAAAATTATAATAATTACATTTTCAGTAGCATTATTACTCAAACACTGGGTCCATTTAGCACATAAATCCATAGGATTAGACTCTAAATTAGTCGATCAGTCAGTCATCAGACATTTCTAAAAAACTCCGTTTGGAGTCGAGCGCAGCGCAGCAGCAGGTGAGGTGATCCTCTGCGCGCTCCGCGGGACTCTGATTACCGAATAATATTAACGTTCATTATGAGATCATGAGAGGGATGAGGGGTTCACATATTTTTCATTGAGATACTCGGGGGAAAACCTGGCGCTGACGTTTAATTCAGACCTCCTCGCGTTTGGAGTCCAGTTCTATGTGCGCGCGGCTCGCGGAGCAGATTTTGCGCGTCAACAAGCCTCCACAGCCTATAACGCGACTCTGAGAGCACATTACAACAGGAAGTGTAATTAATCCATATCTGATCGCGCACTGAGCACCGGATTGCAACGCGGCGTTTGAGCGGATCAGGTCTGACACCTGATGGTGGACCAGTGTTCTTCTGCTGCAGAGCGCAGGACGTCTGGATCACAGGTCTGCGCTCAGCAGCACAGAACCTCAGTCTGGGCTGCAGGTATTGGTGGAGATGCAGCGCTATTTCTGCATCCTTGGTTCGAATTATTAGAGGGGTCAATTCAGTGATTTCCTATGGACGGGCAGGCGCGCGCGCAAACCTGTCAGAATGACCGGCTCCCTTCAGATCTTTCCGTCAAAGTAAAAAAAAAAAACAAACGGTTAAATACCGGAAATTTCCAGTTAACGCGACCCACACCTTTAAATCCACCGTGTTGATGTATTTTAACGAGCTTCCTCCGGTATTTCCACGGTAGTTTTTGTTGCAGGATGCAAAGTTTAGATCACTCTGACGGAGTAAAGGTTCGGCAGATGTGTTTTACTTTCAATTTCGGCGCTGAGCTCCGATACAACAAGGAGGGGAGGAGAGACGCTACACAGAGAGTCTGCAGGCTGCATTCAGGTGAACAGCTGTGAAATACGTTGTTCAGTCTTGACAGATGACGTTTTTTTCATGGACATCACCCGATTCTGATCAGCAGCTGAAGCCACGCTGTAGAACGTCGCTGCAGACCGAACATTTTACAATGAATGCGCGGTGACGTAGACGGATTCTTCTTCTGGTCTGCGGCCTGGGAATCGAAACGAGAATCGAAAATTTAAAATTTAAATGAGTTCGGGAGAACCGGACAGCTAGTCCCGGTTCCTATCGATGCTCGATTCTCGATGCCCAACCCTACGCATCATAGAGCCTGCCTTCAGCAGCTTGTGAGTTGTTCAGTTCCTGTGGATTTTTTGTCATCTTTTGTTGTAATTTATTGTTTATCCAGTTCACTTTGTAGAAATAATTTCAATTTTTTTCTATGTGGCATTGCCTTATTGATTGTATATGCAAGACTTTGCTGGTACTCTCTGGATGTGACAGCTGGTGGTGATATTTGTAGGGTGGGCTAACAGATAACTGAAATGCTATTGATTGGATTCCAAAACCAGAAGCAGCCTGTTTGCAATAAAGAAAACTTGCTGTAAAAGCACATTATTGTTTGTCCACCCTGACTGGCTGAAGCTTGTATCCTTTGGTCGGCCTTGAGCTGAAAAGAGTTATTCCCAATAAACAGCAAATCGAGGGGTCATGGTAAATCACTAAGTACATTAAAGATATATTCATTCTAAAGGGAACATTTGGGCTGTGAAAAATGTGCCCGTTTGGAAAGATTATGTGGTTTCCTCGTGACTGTTGGGCACCAGTTTTATTGTATATTTCACAAAATGTGAAACAATATTTTAAATTTGTGTTAATTAGTTATTTCAAAATTTATATTGTAAACACCAGGGAGGGCTTAGCCCTGCTAGCCAACTTATACAAGCCGTCCCTGTCTGAAACTATAATTTCTTACCAGGTATTTGAGAGGTTTAATGGATATCTTCAATGACAAAGCAGAGAAACTGATGGACAAACTTTCTGAAGATGCTGATAATAAAACTGAAGCCAACATGCTGCGCCTTGCCAACTTAGTTACTCTTGATGTGATTGCAAAGGTATCAACAGTTTAATTTTGCCTCTTAATGTGAGCGAATTGTGACATATCACAAAATACTGATCGCATATTGTAGTATCCCAGGAACTGAATATGTAGGTATATTTACTTGATACATTTCAGACTGCTTTTGGTGTGGATTTGGACCTCATGACAAAAAGTTCACCTTTTCCTCAAGCCATCGAGACCTGTCTAAAAGGGATGGTGCACTACACTAGAGACATTTTGTTTGAGGTAATTTTTTAGTTGTTAAAGCTTATGTAAACCAAAAACAACAAAATTACCAAAAGTGTAACATCTTGAATCTACTCTTTCCAGTTTTATCCAAAGAACAGACACTTCATTAAGGAAGTGAGGGAAGCATGTCACATGATGCGCAAAACTGGAGCTCAGTGGATCCAAGACAGAAAAACTGCCATGCAAAATGGTGAAGATGTTCCAAAGGACATCCTCACATATATAATTAAAACTGCTGCTACAGGTAATGGATGCATTAGTTTTGCCTTCAAAGAGAGTAAATATTTATACACTTCAGCCACACATAATATCAAAACAAATTAAGGACCAGAATGCTGGCTGAAATTGATTTATCCTCATTTTAATGCCCCTCTACTGAATTACCACCTTAACATGGTGGAAGGGTTTTCATGTTCCTTTGATCCCTGGAGTCTGTGTTATCTCATGACAAATTGGCCTTAAAGTAGAGGTCAGGCTAAGAGCGACACAGAGATCTGGATAAAGGAGGACCACAGCAAACACATGCCTCACCCAGAATGGGGTTTTAGGACTCTCTCATGGAAGCCATTTTTATCCCGTCTTTCTTATAGCTGAATCATTACCTCAGGCTCTGACCTTCACTTTAACCAAGTGAGGCATGCAGTGCTTTAGAAGTTGTTCTGTTTTTTTGTTTTTGTTTGTTTGTTCTTTAATTTTTTCAAATAGGGTGTGATGTGTTACTTTTTAGATCTATTGCGGTAATCAGGCTTGAGTGTGTCCCCAGCTTTCCAAATAATGTGGCTAATCACCATTAGTTCATGATTTAACTTTTCCTTTCTGCATTTCCTTTCCCAAGTCACATACAGTTAGTCATCTTATGCCTTTTACTTGTTATTACAGAGGAATGCATGACTGAAGAAGATGAGGAGGTGATGGTGGATAATTTTATGCAATTCATCATTGCTGGTGAGTGGTTCCTCCAAATAAACATGAGGCTGTAGTTGCATTTTTTAAAAGTAACAGTAACTGTGTAAAAGTATAGTTTAGGCTAAATGTCAACAGACTAGTTACTACATATTTATCAGGTTAAAGGCATACTCAGTAGCCAGGTAAACAAACGAGGTCTCGCTAGCTAGTTTACAGAAACACGACTCGGAGCACTCACCCCTCCCGTCTGGTAAAATCCAGAAGCCGGCCTCCCCGCGGACATGGTTCCCCGTTTTGCGACGATAACAATGCAGAGTCTAACTCCAGCTGTAGAAACGTTCCCCCAGCTTTTCCTCTTTTCACCTCCAAACATTTTAGTTTTCTGCTAGCTGAAAAGGTGTTTTTTGGGGGGGGCTCTGGTATTTTTATCTTAAAATGGCGACGACTAATTCACTAATTCTGTCCTCCTTTCACTTCCGGGATGTTCAGACAGAAAATGTGTCCAGGCGGATTATTGGTGTATCCAAGCAGTGCGGAAATGCGGCAGACAGACAGCTGGGTTGTCCAATCCTATTGTTCGGTTCGAAGTGTAACTCACATTAAAACTTTGGACTTTAATCTTGATTTAGACTTTATCAGGAGGGACGTGAAGTTTTATAACCTGACTGGGAACCTGCTCTGAGCACAGAACGTTCTCCTCTCTACAATCATGGCGATCTTTCATTTACTTTATAGTTTGGCAGCAAAAGCGTTGATAATTCTGTTAGTACTTCTGTTCGTAGCCTTTCTGTGTTACTGTTTGTACATTAAGTACATTCACATGAAATATGACCACATACCTGGACCGCCGAGAGACAGGTAAGTTGTAATTCTGATGCTCCATAATCAACAGTTCAGATGTTAAAAGTAACGCACTTTGTTTTTTTTTTTTCCCTAAAGTTTTTTTTTCGGACATACACCGACGTTTTTGAAGTGCATGAAAAATGGTGAAGTCGTACACGCAAAGTTTCTGGAATGGTGAGTTGTAAAGAAAATAGTTTTTAAATTTGTATTTTTGTAAAGAAAAAGTAGGTCTGTTTCACAAAAATGATTCAGTATGGATGTTTTAATACAGGTTGCATGGAAATTCTTTCTGGTCAGTTCAGTTATAAATTCAGGGCTTTTATAGGTGCTTGAAATCCATGAAAATGATTGAATTTTATTCTATTTTCAATGTGTCATATTCTGTCCCCTTGTGTCCAGTTCGTGCCTGTGTTCCTCACAGTGTGATTTGTCAGCATGATAGATGTATTTTCTTTTTCAAATAAAAATAAATATTTACCATGGTTGTTTTGCAGGTCTGAGACCTACGGGCCTGTTTACAGATTAAATGGTCTGCATTACGTTTTTATGGGCGTGACTTGTCCTGAGGCTACAAAGGTAAACACCTGTTGTATAAGTCTTGAAAAATATTTCCAGAAGAAAAGTCTTTTCCAATAGCGGTAATTGAGAGTACTGAGTGTCTTTATACAGAGTAAAATATAAGTCTATAAAGTAGTTTTACTAGAGAACAATATCAAACTATTTTTATAAGCTTCAGATGTTTTGAGGTATGTCTGCATGTTTGAGACTTTTATTGTGAAGGACTGAAGGAATTATTTTTTGTACAAAATAACTAGTTTCACTCAGTAAGGAATCTTTGGTTATGATAGTAATACAAACAGAACAAATGCTGGGTTCAGGAACACAATAGGCGTCTTTTTCATGGCTTATTCCAAAAATAGTCTTCTTTTGACTTTTTTCTCAACATTCTGACTTTAATCTCCACACTTATTGTTTATTTTATTTATCATCACAGTGACATACAGTAATATACAGTTGTACACTAGATAAGTGTGGAGTCACCTTAAATTAAAAGCCCCAGTGCTGACATTGACACAACTGAATGTCATTGTTTAAACCTTTAATTTCCACACTAAGATAAAAGCAATGAAAGCATTTTATTTTTATTCTTTTTCTCTTGAAGCAGCAATGGTTAAATATAATTTGGGAAATTAATTATGTGGTAATAACATTCAACTTTTTAATTATGCATCCCCAGATCAAAAAAAAAAAAAAAATCAGAAGTTGGGTTTCTCTGCCAAGTAGTTGACCTGCCAGTCTAAAGATTAATCTTTTATTGGTTTTTGTTTCAGGAAATCCTGATGTCCCCAAAGTATCCCAAGGACAAGTTTGTCTACAAGAGGCTCTTTAACCTGTTTGGTGAAAGGTAGCTGTCAGACTGTCAGTGCTGCTTAATGTTGAAGCAATAATAACGAACAGGACAAAGTCTGTTTCTATTTACTGGATTTATGAACTGATATAATAAATTATTGCATTAATAATTAGATTTAATGAAATTTTCCCAATCTTCCTGTGATTTTATTTAAAAAGTTCCTCTTTCCTGTTTGTTTTGAAGATTTTTTGGAAATGGGCTGGTAACAGCATGGGATCATGAGCAGTGGTATAAACAGCGCCGGATCATGGACCCTGCCTTCAGCAGCTTGTGGGTTATTCCGTTTCTTAACATTATGTATTAAAATGTATTTTTCTGATGCTATATTTATGTTTATATGAAATATTTCTTTTTTAGTTGTGCAGCATCATCTGTGTGATTGATTCTTCCTCTGAATCTCTGGTTCCTTCCAGGTACTTGCGAGGTCTAATGGGGACCTTCAATGAGAGAGCAGAGAAACTGATGGATAAGCTCGGAGAGGTTTCTGAAAATAAGACGGAGGCCAACATGCTGCACCTTGTCAACTGTGTCACACTTGATGTGATTGCAAAGGTATCATCTGTTTTACAGCTGTGAGTTGACTTGATCCAACAAATAAATATGAACAAAATGAAAAACTTTATTTCTATGAAAAGCCATTTGTAAAGTAATTATTTAAAACATTACTATATTTTGTCACATTCATCATCTTAACAGCACCACGTTTAACTTCAAATCATTTATAAAATTAAAGGTTGAAAGTAATAAGATGTCAAGTTAAATCTAAATATTAGGAATACAATCTAAATATATGAGGAACAAATATATATATACTGTATGTATATATATATATATATATATATATATATATATATATATATATATATATATATATATATGCTGAAATATACCAGTAAACAGGCAGTTTTAAACAAAATATTAAGCTAATGTGCAAAGTCAAACAGCTGTAAATGGAAGTAGTTCAACAAACTATCAGCAGGGTGAAGAGATCATTTTAATGATAAGATTGTGGATTCTGTTTAACTATAGATCAGTCATTCTCAAACTGTGGTACGCGAGCGCCCCCTGGTGGTACGCGGAGGACCCAACTCTTTTGTTTTTAATGAAATATTGGTGACTAAAATAGTGTAATAAAACCTTGTTATATGAGTAGTGATTTGCGGAAGGAGGCACACTAACACAGTTGAGGAGTTTTAGTTTACAAAACAATTACTTTATTAATAATAAATTAAGGCAGCGTACAGAAAAATGCAGCCGGGTCCAGCCGGACCTACTTCAGGCTCAGGCCCAGTTAGTGGCACTGCTCACACTGGTGTCAGGGCTCTACACGGAGCCAAACCACACCCACATCCCAAAGGGGGCACTGCAACCACGGCACCCGGTTCAAACCGTCACACCACAGCAAACGCACAGCACACACACCGTGACCTAGAGACGCCACTACTGGTAACCCCGCCCCCTTTTCCTGCCCTGCAGTCCCGCTAACTTTCCCCCATAGCTGGAAGCTAAAAACACAAAACACTATAACAATAAAAGTTCAGATAGGAAAGTTAAAACCACTTAGCTCCTCCACTGTTCAAGACCCCGCCCTGGGGTCTGAGCTTGGGCGCGTTTCAGTCCGTATTCGGTCCGACGGTACAGCGTGATGTCAGCCGCCGGCGTATACGCCCTGAAATCCTCCACAGACTGCAGGAGGATCGTCCTTCGCTGGAGAGCAGTGGAGCGCACTCCTATGGTCCCCGCTGGCTATTCGTGTCCCTGCCTGTCGCTGGAACCTGTCCCTGAGCCCCTAGCTGTCTTCACCGCCGGCAGCCCTAAACAGCATGCGAACGGCACCCGCCCCGCCCGCGAGTGCTATGACAGTTTGGCTTGGTTGGGCTACAACCCGATTCAGCTGACACCAAGCCCTGCTCCCCAGACACACCCCCTACCTGCAACCTGCCTCCTTTATCTCTTCTCAGCATGCCCAGGTGAACCCACTTAGCTGCAATCAGTGACTCGCTCCTCCTCCCACTCAGCCACACACACACACACACACACACACACACACACACTACAATAGTGAACTTTTTTTTTAATTAAGCGCTTGTAACGGGAGGGGGCCTAATTTGGGTATATTTTCACCACTATATTTTTAGGCACGCGCCTTCTGACCGCGCAGAGCGGATTAAAATCCCAGCGAGCAGCAGCTGTGTGTAATGATGGGATCTCGCCTCGCCTTTTTCCGCTTATCTAGGTCCGGGTAGCGGGCCGGGAGCCCAGACCCCCCACTCCTCAGCCTCCTCCTCCACCACCCAACTTGTCCAAACCGCCTCAACTGGTTCTAGATCAGCGGTTCTACTCCGAGTCTCCAAACTCCGAATGTCCGAACTCATCCTATCTCTACTAATCCCGGCCGCCCTGCAGAGGAAACTCATTTCGGCCGCTTGTATCCGCGATCTCGTTCTTTCAGTCATTACGCAAAGGCCCGGCGCCAGTGGGAGAGGGAAGAGGGGGCGTTTTACACACATTAGGGGGCAGCCAGTCGGTGTTTGAGCGGGGGGTGGGGGGATTGTCACCGAGGTGGTGCGCTTCCATCGGTCCGCGGCGCGCGCCCGGCCCAACTAATGAGCGCTCCTCTACCGTGGAGCGCAGCGGGACTAGAGCTGCGCACATAACGCACTTGGGTTCGGACCTGATCCATCAAGCTGATCAATACATCAATTACATTTATTTTATTCCGCCTTTCTGACCAAAATGAACCACATTGAGTTTCCTGATTTGTTTGAAAACAGCTGATCTACGGGTTGCTTTGGTAACGAGGCAGCGTGGGGTGCGTGACAGCTGGAGGAGAGAGAGTGCAGACCCAGAAAACTACTTGATGTTTGTTTTTTTTGTAACACGACAGCTGACAGTCAGTCATAAAACTCAGAGATTTGGAAAAACTGACTTTTTGTGAGAAAGACCATTACAATATTGTTAAAATGAATGAAAAGTAAATAATGTTGAAAATGTCATTATCATATTTTTTTTATTAATAAGTGACAGATAAAAATGGATTATGACTGGATTTTTTTGTACCCTGTCAGTCAAATTATGAAAATGTCTAGCGAGACCTCTGATTCCAGTTAAAAACAGTCAAATTGTGCATTATTTAAAGGTCCAACATCATGGTGGTACTTGAAGATCCTACATAGGTTTTAGGTGGTACTCGGGTAAAAAAGTTTGAGAACCACTGCTATAGATCATTTATCAAAGTTCCTTTCTGGGTTCTTCCTCCACATTGATAAAGGGTAATTCTTCTGCTCACACAACCTCACATTAAAGGGACTCTGAGGCATTTGATAGGGGATTTCTCATGGAGGCCATTTTTGTTCCATCTCTTACTTATTGCTGAAGCATGACCTCTTTACCTTTAACCAAGTGAGACCTGCAGTACTTTAGATGTTGTTCTGGGTTCTTTTGTTCTTGAATTTTTTAAAGAACAGGTCTTGTCTTGTCTTTGTCTAATATTGACATTTGTCTACTGATCTGAAATGTTAAAGTGTGACGACTAGTCAGCAAAAACAGAAATCTGTACGGGGCAAATACTTTTTCACATCACTGTAAATGTGGTAAAATATAGCTGGTCATCTGTGTCCTCTAAAGTGCTCTTTATGATTCTGTACTAAATGTATTTAATACATTTCAGGTGGCTTTTGGCATGGATTTAGACCTCCGAAAGTATAGTTCACCTTTCCCTAAAGCCATTGAGACTTGTCTAAAAGGAATGGTGTACTATGTCAGAGATCTTTTCTTTGAGGTAATACTTCACTTTTCTGGAACATACAAAACAACAACTGTATGAACTTGAGTCTGTTGATTCCAGTTCAAACCAAAGAACAGAAAATTCATTAAGGAGGTGAAGGATGCATGTCACCTGCTGCGCACAACTGGAGCTCAGGTGATCCAAAAGAGGAAGACCGCCATACAAAGCGGCGAAGACGTCCCAAAGGACATCCTCACACAGATCATCAAAACTGCTGCCACAGGTTAGAATAAAAAGTGAAAAATGGTAACAGCAACATTGCAGTCCAAGCAATTTTGCTGATACTGCTGATAGAATTCAGTTTAACATTAAATAACTGACTTGTCCAAATTCTTGTTACGACAGAAGAAAACATGACTGAAGAAGATGAGGAGTTGATGTTGGACAATTTTGTGACATTCTTCATTGCTGGTGAGTCTTTTTGTTTGCTTAAATGTACTGGGAAAAAAAAAGAAAAAAGCTATCCAAACAAATCCGGCCCTGTGTGAAAAAGTAATTTCCCCCTTTGTTAAATCATAAGTTAGTTGTGATTAACTACATTACACGAAAAGCTGAGTTCAGTTCCACTAGCCACATCCAGGCCTGATTCCAGCCAGACCTGTAGAATTTAGAAGTTGCTTCAGCAGAACCTCCCTGACAACATAAAGGAGGCTAAATGATCTCAAAAAGCAACACTTTCTGCCCTGTTTCAGAAGAAATTCAAGTATAAATGAATCCAGCCTAACCTCTAAAGCACTGCAGGCCTCTTTTATTTAAAGTTAAGTCAGAGGTCATCATTCAGCAGTAAAAAAGAGACGGGACAAAAATGGCATGAAAGGAGCAGTAAGGCTAAAGAAGTACTCATTAGTAAGCTTGTGGAACACCAGAGGTACTAGCTGACAGGTATCAGCCATGCAGATTGTAACTTGAACATTTGAGGAAGCATGAGTGCTTTTCTAAGGGTGCCAATGAGGGGCATTATATATTCTTGCAGGAAACATTTCATTTTAGACATAATTTCACATATTCAGGGTATTTAAATATTTGTCAACTATTCATTTTTTCCCTAGATTCACTAGAACTCACAAATTATTGTTTTTTGAATAAACATTTGCATTGGCACACACACCGTGTACAGAATTTTATTTCTAAGATCACTTTTAAATTTTAGGTCAGTGTTTTGTCAAAACATTTAGATTAGATTAGATTAGATTAGTTTAGATTAGATTAGATTAGATTAGATTAGATTAGATTAAATTAGATTACTTTAATGACCAGCAAGCTGGTGGAATTTGTTGCCAGTACACAAAGCAGGTTCCAACAATACATATATAACACCAAATCACAAACAAACACATAACTGTACAGAAAATGAGTAGTCCAGCCTAGCGGTCCTCCTGATTTAGAATCCTTATGGCAGTTGGGATAAAGCTGTTCTTGAACCGGGTTGTTCTTGAAGCGACTGACCTGTATCGTTTACCTGAGGGGAGTAGTTGGAAGGCAGAGTGTGCTGGGTGAGAGGTGGCAGAAATAATCCTGTGTGCACACTGTAGTGTCCGTCTGTGATGAAGCAGATCCAGGGAGGGGAGAGATGTTCCGATTATTTTTGATGCTCTTGAAATTATTTTTTGTAGTTTATTTCTGGATAGTTTATCCAGTGCACTGTACCAAACTGTAATGGATGATGTGAGAATGCTTTCAATGATGCCTGTATAAAACTGGTGTAAAGGATGGGGACGGACCTTAAACTTTTTTAATTGCCTGAGATGGAAGAGTCTTTGTTGAGCTTTCTTGTGGATATTGCAATGTATTTTAGAATAAACATTCATGCAAATAATCAAGAAAAGTACTGTTACTACTGCAAGTGGTAAAAAAGCAAAAAATTTCATGCAAGCTCTTGTTGCTATTTTTATTCAACATAATAATGTTAATAAAGACATTAAAGTGAAAATGGCATGGATATATACCGGTAATCAATAACATTTATTGACATATTTACTGATTTTGATAGATATTTTACTTGTTTTGTTGGGGGGGTAAGTTTGTTGTTTAACTATACGGGTAAGGATACGGAGCAGGACCTTTGGCCTTTTGGGCCAGTAGGTGATTCTGACAGACTGTAGGGTGGCTCAGGTGGGGGATGTTGTGTTTGCCAACATTGTTCCCCATAAGAACGGAGTGCCATTGACCTCAACTGAGAATATAGTGATACTGTGGAAGATGGACTTTGAGGTTTACCTCAACTCAGCACAGAGGTCTGGCGTGGAGTTGCTGTAAGGGACTGGTGCTTTATACAAGTCTTTGCATTATCTGAGACAGAACACATGGTGTCCACTCCCTGAGCCATAAATGACCTTTGAGGTAGCTTGTCCAGGAGGTTGAGAAATTCCATCCAGGAACAGCCAAGTTCAACCTGACACATAGCGTGGGTTCTGGAATGTTTGTGATTGAAAAAGACTAAATCTGTCAACACTTGTTTTTAGCAGGGAAACCAGTATTCTAACTTGATACAAGGTCCACATTTCAGGTCAAGAAACAACAGCTAATCAGCTAGCGTTCTGCATCATGGAACTTGCAAGGCATCCTGAAATACTGGAGAAGTAAGAGATTAAAAATACAGTGAATAACAGTTTGTAATGTGGTGAGTGAAAAATGATTTTACAGGAATTGTTTCAACTTTTCAGATTGAGAAAAGAAGTGGATGATGTCATTGGGATGAAACAAGACATAAGTTATGATGACCTTGGGAAACTGATCTACCTTTCACAGGTTCACACATGAATATGACAAACATTGCTTTAGTATTCTGACTAGCCTTTCCTCTCGTGATTATCCATGTACTTAATGTTAGAAAGTGTCTGATTTCTTTCTTTTAACAATGATTTTTCACAGAATCATTGCCTCAGCATACTTTAATAACTCCTTTTGTAAACGACTAACGAATCACTAATAAAGGCCTCACATTGTAACCCTCCTACAGGTGCTGAAAGAAACCCTGAGACTCTACCCAACTGCTCCAGGGACGTCCCGCCACAACAATGAAGACATGGTGATTGATGGGATCCACATCCCTGGAGGAGTTGGCATTATGGTGATTGTTTTGCTTTAGGGCTGCCTTTATTCAACCTGTTTATACAGCATGACTTAACAAAAAGTGTTACAAGCCATCTAGTGTGTCATGTAACATACCCTATAATTGTACAGTCATGGCCGTAAGCAGGGGTACTCAATAGCCGACCCACGCCCCTAAAGACCAATTCATATTCCACAAGAAGAAAGAACTTTGTTCTCGCTGGGGGTCTCTGAGAACTAAAATGACGTCATTTGTTCTCGTCACTCCAGTGTAGCAGCACTTGCGGCTTGTTCTTGTACACATCAGCTGAGCAGAACTTTTTTCTGCAGGACATCTGAGAACAACTGCTGTGAAAGGGAAGAATGAGCCTGGTTAGTGTGGTTAGCGGTTGACTGTATGTTGATGTAACTTTTTCTCCGGTGCCTGCTGTGACGGACCTTAGGAGGCATACGGGTCTGGATCGACCGGCGTGAACCCATTGCGGCCCTCGCTGGTCCACGGCTTGACCCCCCACACACAGACACACACACCTGATACACACGTCTATATAACACATCGCTGAAGTGGTTCAGCAGCTGAGTTCTCAGGGAGTATGAATGATCCTTGATGAAACAAACTTTTTTCTTGTTCTCGGCGCTATCCCAGCAAGAACAAAGTTCTTGCTTCTCGTGGAGTATGAATTGGCCTTGATCCAGCCTGCAAGCCTCCAATTTGTGGCCCTCGAGCCATGTACTGTGTCCCTCAAGCTGTCGATATTTCCATGATTCCACCATGAATCAGCACCACACCTCCCGTGCAGCTCCAGGAAGTCAAGCTGTTGAATGCAGGCAAGCGGTACCTCTGATATAGAGCATTTCACAAATATTTCTTTACATTCAGTTTAGCACCTATGCAACTGGCAGAATGGAAAAGTTCTTCAAGGATCCACTGAAGTTTGATCCAGACAGATTTCACCCAGATGCTCCAAAGTAAGGAGGATTTTAAGTCTTTAGATTGTACTTTTGCTTTTACTTTGCACATACAGTATTTTGTCTTGTCAGATGAAAGAAGGTAAATAGTGTTTTCTTATCTCTTTTTTAAAGACCTTATTACTGCTACTACCCGTTTGCCCTCGGTGCACGCTCATGCCTGGGACAGAACTTTGCTCAGGTGGGTGGGACAAAGCACCAACTTATAAAACCACAAGTTCAGTCACTGCTTATTCAGTTGTGTGTTTTCAGATGGAGGCTAAGGTTGTCATGGCGAAGCTGCTCCAGAGGTTTGAGTTCACCCTCGTCCCAGGACAGTCCTTTGACATCCAGGACACCGGCACACTGAGACCAAAGAGTGGAGTGGTTTGCACCATCAAACAGAGAAAATAAACACCATGGGGGGTTAAAGCTTGATGGCATAAGAAAAAGTATAAGTTGCCAAGAGTAGGTGATGTATTTTAGCCCCAGGCTGAAATTTTTTTAAATTACTATTTTCAATTATTTTTTTAAAATTACCTAATAAAAAATATTGATTTGCGATAGCTCATTTTTAAAGTTTATTATGCTTTTATACAATATATACTGTATAGTAACAGTTGATTTAATTTAAAAAAAATGAACTATTACTAATTTGCAGAGATGTAAAAGTACTAAAATTATGTACTCAAGGTCAAATCTGGTGAAATTTTACTCAAGTACTAGTAGAAATATCTGAGCCAAAATGTACTCAAGTAAAAGTAAAAAGTAACCCATTCAAAATTTATCTTGAGTAAATTTTCACTGAATGTCACCTTTTAGTATATACTGTTAGTACTTTTTACATCTCTGCATAATAGTAATAGTTAATTTTGCTTTTTCTTTTCAGCTCTCCACTCAAGAGTGATGTGTTGCATAAGCGCAGTGTGATAGCCAGGTCTCCTCGGGTCGTACAGTGTGAGAACATGATTTGTGAGCTGTGAATGATTGAACCCTGCGATGCAGTCGTACAGTTTGAGCAGGAGCTGAGAGCCACAATTAAAAATAATGCATAGTTTATGCCCGGCTTTAGAGACCGGAGCGCATGCGCGTGTAGAGGTGGAGCTATAGGAAGCGGGAGGCGGAGAGAATGAATGTTTTGGGAGGGGCCGTGGTACATTGGATTAAAGAAATTCTCAATTGTTGAAATGCTCTGGACAGTGGCTTTAAACCCACCTCAACACCAAGCAATTTCCAGGGTGGCTCTAAAGGAGCCAAAACAAGCAATATGAATTTTTATTGCATTTTATTGTTCATTTGGAATTTTGCATGTAACTGTTAAATGTTTAAAACAGCAAAATGTGATATTTGTTGTGTTTTGCTTTACAGTGCACCATACCCACCCATAGTTATCTACTCAAATATCTTCTTTGTTTAATCATGTTGACAATGACTTCAAACCTGAACTTGTTTTGATAATTACTGTACCAGAGGTCCTCAGATGGCAAGAAAACTCATTCGCTGTTTCCACAAGATCTCAAATGTATTTCTTGGACTCCTGCATTGGTCCTTTATTTGTGTTGTAATTCTTAATGTTTATCTACTGGTTTTTTAATATTATGGTTGTAGATCTGTTCAGAACTTTGTCAACTTCTGTTGTTGTTGTTTTTTTTCAATGTGTTATATAAATAAAGTTCAAGTGGAATTGAGTTGAAATTACTTTAAAAAACTTTTCAAAGAAAATCTCCACTCCTGCTAAAGGTGTAACGTTCGTTTTAGACATCCAAAAAAAATGAATGAAAACTGTTCCAGTAATTTCTAATGAAACTTTGATCATCCAAATATCATTAAGGATAGACAGTATTTATGTTATGACTAATTAGACATCAATTTCACACTTCTGTATTTGGAATAATGATTTACTGACAATGTCTCTACATATCTAGAAATTTATTTTTGATTTCATGAAACATGTTAAATGGAAATTAAAATCAACACCACATTGTAGGTTTAAGAAATTTGAGATTCTCCTGGTAATATGTTTATTTAAGATATCACATTTCTTATTGAGTTCAATTTTGTCCTTTGTGGAGGACAAATGGTTCTCAGACCAGGTTGCTAAAGCGCTGATATTACTGACTTTCTTCTTCTAACTGGATTCCTGGGTTACTGTTTGTACATTAAGTAATGGTAATAACGGCATTAGATGTTTTACTATGACTTTGTATTTACTTTACCTTCACTGTCTGCCGCACCATGTAACCCACATTAAAACTTTGGACTTTAAACTTGATTTAGACTTTATCAGGAGGGACGTGAAGTTTTATAACCTGACTGGGAACCTGCTCTGAGCACAGAACGTTCGCCTCTCACTACAATCATGGCGATCTTTCATTTACTTTATAGTTTGGCAGCAAAAGCATTGATAATTCTGTTAGTACTTCTTTTCATAGCCTTTTTCTGTTACTGTTTGTACATTAAGTACATTCACATGAAATATGACCACATACCTGGACCGCCGAGAGACAGGTAAGTTGTAATTCTGATGCTCAATAATCAACAGTTCAGATGTTCAAAGTAACTCACTTTGTTTTTACTTCCTAAAGCTTTTTGTGGGGACACACACCAATGTTTGTGAGGTGCATGAAAAATGATGAAGTCATACACGCAAAGTTTCTGGAATGGTGAGTTGTAAAGAAAATAGTTTTTAAATTTGTATTTTTGTAAAGAAAAAGTAGGTCTGTTTCACAAAAATGATTCAGTATGGATGTTTTAATACAGGTTGCATGGAAATTCTTTCTGGTTGGTTCAGTTATAAATTCAGGGCTTTTATAGGTGCTTGAAATCCATGAAAATGATTGAATTTTATTCTGTTTTTAATGTTTTTAAACTGGTCATAGTGCAATAACATTTAATTATTATGAGGCACAAGTGAAATAACAGTTTTGAGCATACGAATACACAGGTACTACTACATACGTATGTAAATAATTACTGCTCACGGTGCTGAAAGATCTCACTTTGAATGTGCTTGAATTTGATTTTAGTAAATGAGTAAGATTCCTGTTTGTGCAAGATACATCTTTGTATGTGTTACAGGCCCCAAACTGGGGCTAATATAACAGTGATGAACGCGATCTGAAAACAGTAGAAAGGGGAGAGCAAATAACCACTGGAGCGCTGCTTTCCACATCCAGATCTCGTCCCTTTAATCATTTTTACACAGATAATTTTTCACAGTGTACAGTATTAGTGCAACATTCTCTAAAATTACATACTACCATGAAGTGTATTGCATTTTCACCAGTAAACATGAACTTCAACACATTATTTCCCCTCAAACTGCATGAGGGCCACTAAATTATAGTGCAGTTACAGGATTAATCACCTGTCTTTTAAAGCTTAAACATTTAGCTTCATTTTCCCTGAGTTTCACACTAAAACATATACTGCTACTAACTTATTTGTGCAAAGGAACAGGTTTACAACATTTTAAACAAACATTCAGGTTAACTCTTCACTATCATATCAAATCTCTAAATAAACATTCTTAGTAAACAACAAACTGTGTTTTACTCTGTTTTTAACATGAACTCAAGTTGTTCTGCTTCCTGCTTATATTGTGTGCTAACACAACAAAGCACAACTCCTTTTTATTCCTCCAAAGCGGAGTAAAAGTTATAACCACGGAGTTTAGTAACTATCGCGATATTTCAGCTACTCAAGCCCGCGAAATTTCTCCCACGCGGCGCACATTCTGCCTGTTTAACTCCCGACTGGCTACTAAATGGATTTCCGCCCAAAACTCCTTAACAATACAGCAAATAACGTTGCTCACAGATAGAAAAACATATAGAACTCTTTTACAATCTTATTAAATGTTTTTTCCATCATGTACTGACCTGAAAACAGTAGAAAGGGGAGAGCAAATAACCACTGGAGCGCTGCTTTCCACATCCAGATCTCGTCTGAGGGAAAACCCGGAGTTCACCGCAAAAGAGACCTGGCGCAACACTCCCTCAGGAACAAAGGTTCCGCCTGACTCCTTTCTGCCCCTTTTACATCCAGCTCAGCACCTTATGATTTTAATCACGTTTTTAAAATACAAAAATATTGTATGAAGATAAAATATTTTAAATTTCTTCCAAATTAATAACTAAAAACAATGTGGTGGCATATTTTTAGATGTACCACATATGCACAGGGACGCATCATCAGTGATGTAACCTGGGGTCAATAAGTGTTTTTCAACATCAGACACCCTCACCCAGGCAACACAGCTGAGGTTGATCAGACCCCAGCTTGAGTCCCAGCAGCTACCGCCCATGGATCATCCCTCTTTATCCAAGCTTTCTGCAGCTTCACATATACCTGTAGATAGTTATATATAACTCTCACCAGTAGCTTGTCTTCTCTAATAAAGTATCAGATTTGTCAGCATGATAGATGTATTTTCTTTTTCAAATAAAAATAAATATTTACCATGGTTGTTTTGCAGGTCTGAGACCTACGGGCCTGTCTACAGATTAAATTGTCTGCATTACGTTTTAATGGGCGTGACTTGTCCAGAGGCTACAAAGGTAAACACCTGTTGCATAGGTCTTGAAAAATATGTCAAAATATTTCCAGAAGAAAAGTCTTTTCCAATAGTGGTAATTAAGAGTACTGAGTGTCTTTATACAAAGTAAAATATAAGCCTAAATACCGGTAAGTAGTTTTACTAGAGAACAATATCAATAAACTATTTTTATAAGCTTCAGATGTTTTGAGGTATGTCTGTATGTTTGAGACTTTTATTGTGAAGGACTGAAGGAAGGATTTTTTGTACAAAATAACTAGTTTCACTCAGTAAGGAATCCTTGGTTATGATAGTAATACAAACAGAACAAATCTTAGGTTCAGGAACACAATGAGGGTTTTTTCATGGCTTATTCCTAAAATAGTCTACTTTTGACTTTTTTCTCAACATTCTGACTTTAATCTCCACACTTATTGTTTATTTTATTTATCATCACAGTGACATACAGTAATATACAGTTGTACAATAGATAAGTGTGGAGTCACCTTAAATTAAAAGCCCCAGTGCTGACATTGACACAACTGAATGTCATTGTTTAAACCTTTAATTTCCACACTAAGATAAAAGCAATGAAAGCATTTTTTTTTTTTTTTTTCTCTTGAAGCAGCAATGGTTAAATATAATTTGGGATATTAATTATGTGGTAATAACATTCAACTTTTTAATCATGCATCCCCAGATTTAAAAAAACAAATCAGAAGTTGGGTTGCTCTGCCAAGCAGTTGACCTGCCAGTCTAAAGGTTACCGGTAATCTTTTATTGGTTTTTGTTTCAGGAAATCCTGATGTCCCCAAAGTATCCCAAGGACAAGTTTGTCTACAAGAGGCTCTTTAACCTGTTTGGTGAAAGGTAGCTGTCAGACTGTCAGTGCTGCTTAATGTTGAAGCAATAATAACGAACAGGACAAAGTCTGTTTCTATTTACTGGATTTATGAACTGATATCATAAGTTATTGCATTAATAATTAGATTTAATGAAATATTCCCAATCTTCCTGTGATTTTATTTAAAAAGTTCCTCTTTCCTGTTTGTTTTAAAGATTTTTTGGAAATGGGCTGGTAACAGCATGGGATCATGAGCAGTGGTATAAACAGCGCCGGATCATGGACCCTGCCTTCAGCAGCTTGTGGGTTATTCCGTTTCTTAACATTATGTATTAAAATGTATTTTTCTGATGCTATATTTATGTTTAAATGAAATATTCCTTTTTTAGTTGTGCAGCATCATCTGTGTGATTGATTCTTCCTCTGAATCTCTGGTTCCTTCCAGGTACTTGCGAGGTCTAATGGGGACCTTCAATGAGAGAGCAGAGAAACTGATGGATAAGCTCGGAGAGGTTTCTGAAAATAAGACGGAGGCCAACATGCTGCACCTTGTCAACTGTGTCACACTTGATGTGATTGCAAAGGTATCATCTGTTTTACAGCTGTGAGTTGACTTGATCCAACAAATAAATATGAACAAAATGAAAAACTTTATTTCTATGAAAAGCCATTTGTAAAGTAATTATTTAAAACATTACTATATTTTGTCACATTCATCATCTTAACAGCACCACGTTTAACTTCAAATCATTTATAAAATTAAAGGTTGAAAGTAATAAGATGTCAAGTTAATATTGAATATATATATATATATATATATATATATATATATATATATATATATATATATATATATATATATATATACTGAAATATACCGGTAAATGGGCAGTTTTAAACAAAATATTAAGCTAATGTGCAAAGTCACACAGCTGTAAATGGAAGTAGTTCAACAAACTATCAGCAGGGTGAAGAGATCATTTTAATGATAAGATTGTGGATTCTGTTTAACTATAGATCATTTATCAAAGTTCCTTTCTGGGTTCTTCCTCCACATTGATAAAGGATATTTCTTCTGCTCACGCAACCTCACATTAAAGGGACTCTGAGGCATTTGATAGGGGATTTCTCATGGAGGCCATTTTTGTTCCAGCTCTTACTTATTGCTGAAGCATGACCTCCTTACCTTTAAGATAGATGGATAGACCTTTATTGTCCCTTTAGGGATATTCGTTTCACACGCACTGTCAGAATATATAAGTACAAACAACATATTATCAACAGTTAAACACAGGAGGGCATTCACTGGTGGTAAGGAGGAGGAGCAGGATTAATGTTCTGAGCTGTTAAGAGCAGCAATGGCAGAAGGGTCAAAGCTTTTGTTGAAGCGTGCCCGCTTCCACCTCAGAGTCCTGAACCTGCGGCCTGAGGGCAACAGGCAGAAGTAGCTGAGAAGGGGATGGTCTGAGTCCCCGCTGACAGTCCGGGTCATGCGTGTGATTTAAATGAAAATGGTTAAGTAGATTTTTGTTAACCAGAATTTTTTACTTTTACCTTAATTTCACGGTAAACAGAACCAAAAACCCTCACTGACTTTAATGATAAGCTCCATTCAATAAACCTGAAGTAAAATACTAAGAAAGTAAATAAGTATTAAGTAAATAAAAATATACTTTCGGTATTTCTGAAGCAAGACCAGGATCCAATTCTTGTTTCTGCTGGACTCAAACTTATTTTCAAGACCAAGAAACCAGAAAACAATCAGCCAATAAAATTCTTTATGGTTATGGCCAGTATGGTTTGGATAGTTTTATCCCTTAAACAATGAAATCACCATTTGAAAACGGCATTTTAATATTGCGCAGGTTATCTTTGTCTAATATTGACATTTGTCTGCTGATCTGAAATGTTAAAGTGTGACAAGTCAGCAAAAACAGAAGAAGTCTGTAAGGGGCAAATACTTTTTCACATCACTGTAAATGTGGTAAAATATAGCTGGTCATCTGTGTCCTCTAAAGTGCTCTTTATGATTCTGTACTAAATGTATTTAATACATTTCAGGTGGCTTTTGGCATGGATTTAGACCTCCTACAGAATAGTTCACCTTTCCCTAAAGCCATTGAGACTTGTATAAAAGGACTGTTGTACTATAACAGAGACTTTTTCTTTGAGGTAATACTTCACTTTTCTGGAACATACAAAACAACAACTGTATGAACTTTGTGACAACTTCAGTCTGTTGATTCCAGTTCAACCCAAAGAACAGAAAATTCATTAAGGAGGTGAAGGATGCATGTCACCTGCTGCGCACAACTGGAGCTCAGGTGATCCAAAAGAGGAAGACCGCCATGCAAAACGGTGAAGACGTCCCAAAGGACATCCTCACACAGATCATCAAAACTGCTGCCACAGGTTAGAATAAAAAGTGAAAAATGGTAACAGCAACATTGTAGTTCAAGTAGTTTTGTTGATACTGCTGATAGAATTCAGTTTAACATTAAATAACTGACTTGTCCAAATTCTTGTTTTGAAAGAAGAAAACATGACTAAAGAAGATGAGGAGTTGATGGTGGACAATTTTCTGACATTCTTCATTGCTGGTGAGTCTTTTTGTTAGCTTAAATGTACTGGAAAATTCTCCAAAAGGACAATGAGGTTGTGTTTTTTTTTTGTTGTAAAAAGTCTACATATAAATAGCAATTGTGTTTATAGGAATGTTTTGTATTGTTTGTGCAACTTATTGCATGTGCCTGTATGAACTTACAAAGTTTATTTTATGTGATCACCTTAAAAGTAACAAGACACTTGTTTGGACTAGGAACAACATGCCAGGCCAGGGGGATAGGCTTTCTGGTGATTGGTATTTTACACGTGAGGTGCAGCTGGCCATTAAGCCTGGGCTGTATTATGGTAATACCGTATACACCCGATGTTTTAAAATAGCAACGGTATCCATTTCAATACCGCCATGAAAAAAATGCACAGTGGATGTGGGACTGCCAGTGAACGATGGTAACTTTGGGTCAGTCTGGTGCGCATCTGAAGTAAAATTAACTCTGTATTTCAGAAAGACAAAATCATACCAACAGTCAGACATGGTGGGGTAAGTGTGATGGTCTGGGGCTGCTTTGCTGCTTCAGGACCTGGATCACTTGCTGTAATTCATGGAAGCATGAATTCTGATGTTTACCAAAAAATCTTGTTTTCTGCTTTGACTGATCCCTGAGGAACAAGGGCAGCCAGTTTCACAACGCTCAAGTTTGTTGTTTAACTATACGGGAAAGGATACAGAGCAGGACCTTTGGCCTTTTGGGCCAGTAGGTGATTCTGATGACTGTAGGGTGGCTCAGGTGGGGGATGTTGTGTTTGCCAACATTGTTCCCCATAAGAACGGAGTGCCACTGTCCTCAACTGAGAATATAGTGATACTGTGGAAGATGGACTTTGAGGTTTACCTCAACTCAACACAGAGGTCTGGGGTGGAGTTGCTGTAAGGGACTGGTGCTTTATACAAGTCTTTGTATTGTCTGAGACATAACAAATGGTGTCCACTCCCTGAGCCATAAATGACCTTTGAGGTAGCTTGTCCAGGAGGTTGAGAAATACCATCCAGGAACAGCCAAGTTCAACCTGACACATAGCGTGGGTTCTGGAATGTTTGTGATTGAAAAAGACTAAATCTGTCAACACTTGTTTTTAGCAGGGAAACCAGTATTCTAACTTGATACAACTTCCACCTTTCAGGTCAAGAAACAACAGCTAATCAGATAGCGTTCTGCATCATGGAACTTGCAAGGCATCCTGAAATACTGGAGAAGTAAGAGATTAAAAATACAGTGAATAACAGTTTGTAATGTGGTGAGTGAAAAATGATTTTACAGGAATTGTTTCAACTTTTCAGATTGAGAAAAGAAGTGGATGATGTCATTGGGATGAAACAAGACATAAGTTATGATGACCTTGGGAAACTGATCTACCTTTCACAGGTTCACACATGAATATGCAAAACATTGCTTTAGTATTCTGACTAGCTTTTCCTCTGTACTTAATGTTAGAAAGTCTGTCTGACTTCTTTCTTTCCACAATATGATTTTTCACAGAATTATTGCCTCAGCATATTTTAATAACTCCTTTTGTTAATGACTAAAGGCTAGAATACACCGGACACGTCAGTGACACGCCACTTCGTGGCTGCGCCGTTATTTTGATTAAAAACCATTTTAGTCCTTCAGATCACTCACATAGAGCTCACCACAATGCGTCCCAGAAACGCAAGACGCCAAGAGGGGAGCGGGCCGTCTGGTCGGGGTCTGCGGTGGGGGGCTGCTCGGCTGCGGCGGGGTGCGCAGTGGTCTGCTTATCCCCACTTCAGTAAGGCAGGGACCATCTTCTGAATCTCAGGGCTGGCTTCACCCTTAGGGCGCTGGTCCCTGGTCCTGGAACATAGAGTGTGCATGGGGAGCGAGAGTGGGTGTACAGCGTCTATTGTGTGTCTTGGTATGTTTGCAGGAATGTGTGTGTGCACGCATGAGGGAGGGAGAGTGATTGTGTCTGTGTGTGACTGTTTTTCTGTCAGGTTTCGTTCCCCCCCCCCCCCCCCCCCCCC
>SSNR01000055.1:1331068-1434314 GCA_006937965.1 Callopanchax toddi | reverse complement strand
CCCCCCCCCCCCCCCCCCTTTTCTGTGACATGCTAGACCCTCCTTGGCAGAGACTATCCTCCCTGGCTGCGCCTCGGCATTGGTGGTGCCTTTCTCCGCTGGCATATTGGGGTGTCTCGGGGTCTGAGGCTGGGTGCTGGGGGCGTCTGCCTGCTCTTCTTCCTGTGGCTGCCTGGTGGGATCTGGGCCCCCGGGGGTGGTCGGGCCTCTGCTGGGGCTGGTTCGCTCCTGGGTCTTGGGTCTCTGGTTCCGGCTAGATCTACCCTGGATGGCCGGCTGCAGGTGGTGCCTGTGAGCTCCTAGCCGCGGCCCCCCAGGGGCTCTAGTGCAGCGACTGCCAGGGGGCCCACTTGGGGTGAGCCTCTGCGCCCTCTGGGGGAGAGTTTAGCGGCTGCCCTGACTGCGATCTCCCTGGGGTGTCCGTGCCCTGGGTGGCCTCTGGACGTCTGGGGCCTGGACCTCCTCCGCGTCCTCCGTGGGCCTTGGGGGCGGGTCTGTGGCTCCTCAAACTTATTATTGAATCTTTCAATAGAGAAACCTTACATAAACAAGCGCGCATATATACACACAGGTGATCACAAGGTGTTCACATAAAGACGGACTCAGGTGTTTTCAGACACATTAACTGGGGCTGTGGTTGACACTGAACTCTCTTGAACTGGTGTATACGTATACATTTGAAGAATATCACAACTGTTGTATATTCATATGCTGTTTGTTGCCGTTGTATCTTTTCTCCCTGTTTTGTTTGCTTGTTTTTTTGTGCTTTATTTACAGGTCTAGAAGTGGACTCTTCACGTCTCTTGTTCTCTTCTTTTTCTGTTTACTTTCTCCCCCATCCCTCTTTCTGTACCCTTCCCTTCACTTTCAGGCTCCGTGTCCAATCAACCATAAAAATATTCTAATAAAGATTTTGGGGGTTATGTTTAAACAAAAATCAGGAGGAGTTTTATAGCAGTGGCTGTAACCTCTCACCTGAAACAGCAACACTGTTGGGCTTGTTTTTGGCACTCAGACATTATTCTGTTTGCTCCACAGCCGGACAGGACACGGGGTTAAAAAAAAAAAAAAAAGAAACGCAAGACGCCACCATCGCTCTAACCACCAGCACCAGTTTAAAAAGGAGCGCCAGTCGCAGCTGTGCGTGTGTGTCACAACATGTTGAATACTTTCTGACACAGGCATTACTATGACACTGACGTTACGACGCAGGACAGCTCCTATTACGGCACACTGAAATAAACCACCACAAACATTACAGCACACATAAACAACAGCTCCATTAAATAGCTTACTTACACATTTTGAAAGAATTAGAATAAGATTCCCACAACACACGACGGCAGCTCTGATCACATATAAACAAATAATTCACTTCCCGCATCCAGTTTTCAATTCCCGCGTGATGTTGTGACTATCGCGCGATTTTTCAAGCAGCGTCCTAGGGCGCGCTGTGTCAGGAATGCATCTTGTGTGAGTACAAAACTCGCCAACACTGCAGCCACGAGGTGGTGCATCGCTGAGGTATCCGGTGTATTCCAGCCTTAACGAATAACTAATAAAGGCCTCACATTGTAACCCTCCTACAGGTGCTGAAAGAAACCCTGAGACTCTACCCAACTGCTCCAGGGACGTCCCGCCACAATAATGAAGACATGGTGATTGATGGGATCCACATCCCTGGAGGAGTTGGCATTATGGTGATTGTTTTGCTTTAGGGCTGCCTTTATTCAACCTATTTATACAGCATGACTTAACAAAAAGTGTTACAAGCCATCTAGTGTGTCATGTAACATACCCTATAATTGTACAGCCATGGCCGTAAGCAGAGGTACTCAATAGCCGACCCACGCCCCTAAAGACCAATTCATACTCCACAAGAAGAAAGAACTTTGTTCTCGCTGGGGGTCTCTGAGAACTAAAATGACGTCATTTGTTCTCGTCACTCCAGTGTAGCAGCACTTGCGGCTTGTTCTTGTACACATCAGCTGAGCAGAACTTTTTTCTGCAGGGCATCTGAGAACAACTGCTGTGAAAGGGAAGAATGAGGCTGGTTAGTGTGGTTAGCGGTTGACTGTATGTTGATGTAACTTTTTCTCCGGTGCCTGCTGTGATGGACCTTAGGAGGCATACGGGTCTGGATCGACCGGCGTGAACCCATTGCGGCCCTTGCTGGTCCGCGGCTTGACCCCCCCACACACAGACACACACACCTGATACTAGGGGTATCAGATTAGCGCGTTAATTACGATTAATTAATTACAGCCATAATTAACGCGTTATGAATTTTAATCGCGTTAATCTCATTTTTAATCGCAACTATTTTTGCAAGCGGGCTTCCGTTGTTTGGGGACTGGGTGAGGTGAGGAGCGCTGGTGACTGAGTTACGGAGACAACGTGAAGATGGAGGAGCTACGAGTTGTCGGTCCAATGAATGGGAAATTTGTGTTTAAAATACACCCCAACGGCACCAATGATAGAAGGAGAGTTGTGTGCCTTCTTTGTAAGAAGGAGTTTGCGTACCACCGCAGCAACTCAACCTTAACCTATCATATCAACGCAAAGCACCCCGTTGTGAGTACAACAGCAGCTAACGTTAGCAGCGAAGACGCTAGCAGTTTAGCAAGCCACGGCAAAGCTCTTCGCCAAACTAAACTGGAAGAGAACACCTCGCGGATGAGCAGGGCAGCGAACGACAGGCTGACGAATGTTCTGGCAAAGTGGATAGCGGTGAACTGCAGGCCGATAAACATTGTGGAAGATGAGGGGTTAACGGAGCTGCTGCAAACTGCGTCCAATGACCAATCATACAAGCTTCCATGCAGGACTACAGTGACGACCAAAATCAGCAAGATGTATGACGATGAAAAAAATAATAAACTTGAGATTTTGGTGGAGGATTCGCCCAACTATGTTGCTATAACCGGAGATCACTGGACCTCAGCTGGCAACCACAGCTATTTGGGAGTGACCGCACACTTTATTGATGGTGAGTGGAACCTCAACTCATTTGCATTGACAGTCATGAAAACTGAAACCAGGCACTTTGCTGATAAATGCGCAGAACAGCTCCTCAAAGTTGTGAATGACTGGGGAATTGAAAATAAGATATCCACCATTGGTACAGACAGTGCAGCAAACATGCTGGCTGCCATGAGAGCCCTTCCATATGAGCACATCGCATGCAATGCTCACATTCTCCAGAGGACCATCACAGTCTGCCTCGATAGCAGTGGGTTTGCTGGTGTGCTAACAAAGTGCCGCAAGATTGTTGGTCATTTTAAACAAAGCCCTGCGAGTACCACAGAACTTAAACAGCAACAAGTAGCACTTGGAGGAAAAGGCGAGCAACTTCTAGAAGATGTACCGACCAGGTGGAATTCGACCCTCGCAATGATCACACGCCTCCTACGCAATCGAGAGGCTGTTCGGGCTACGTTGGACCAGCAGAACAACCACAAATTGGTCATGCCAACCGGGGCTGAGTGGGTGAAACTGCAGAGGCTGGAGTTGCTGCTTGAACCATGCAGGTAAGCCCAAATAAACACCCGTCTATTTTAATGAAATATACAGTCCAAAAATGAATGAACATTTGGTAGTTACTTTTGAGGACAATCAAATTGGAAATCAGTTATACTTTAATTTAAAATATTCAGCTAAGTTCATTTTGCAAACTTATCCACCTCTGCAGGTGTGTGACTGAGCTGCTGGGTGGTGAGGGCTATGTCTCTTGCTCTGTAGTGCTGCCTGCTTTTCGCCACCTGGATCGTGTCATGGACATCACTGATGAGGATCCAGTCTACGTGGTAAAGTTCAAGAATGCCTTCCAGAAGGACCTAGCATCACGGCGAGGTGACGCCAACACCACATGGTTCGAGGTGGCCACAGCGCTGGATCCACGTTTCAAAGATTGAAATGTCTTCCAAGAGAAAAGAGAGAACAGGTAAAGACTATGGATATGCTGGACTATAGAACCCAATTTTTCAAATCATTTCTTTTAAATAGCACTTTTCACACATCTAAATGCAACACAAAATAAAAATAACTGCTTACAGCACAATGACACCATTCATTCATTCATTCATTCACCCATCTATCCACAATTCATTCACCTGTCCAGCTATTTTATTCATTTATTCGTTTGTTCATTCAGGTGTGGACAAGTCTGGAGAGCATGCTCCAAGCAGCAGAGCCTAGAAGAGCAGCTAATCTCCAGCCTTCCACAGAGGAGGAGGAGCCAGCTCAGAAGAAGAGGAGGAGTACTCTTCTGCTGGGGTCTGACTCAGACTCCGAAGAAGATGGAATGGAGTCTGGAGAACTGCAGCGCTACAGAGCAGAGCCCAGCATCAGTATTGATGATTGTCCCCTGCAGTGGTGGTGTGCTCACTCAGGAGCCTAACAGCTGTCAGCCCTGGCACGCAAGTACCTGGCCTCTCCAGCAACCTCTGTTCCTTGTGAGAGACTGTTTAGCCTTGCAGGCCACATAGTGCAGAAGAAAAGGGCAGCTTTGCTACCAGATAATGTGACCAAGCTGGTCTGTCTCAGCGACTGGCTGAAAAAAAAGAAATGAGAAACATGAGGTCTTCATAGCTGATATGTCCTCTAGCCCACTAGAAGTGATTGCTTGACATTATTTCAGCACTTTATTTTGTGATGAACAAATTAATTTTTGATACGCTAACTTACAGCACTATGATAGGTCCATTTGATTTATTTTAGATTATCTGAAGCAGAAGAAAAGCAACAAGTTCAGTGTTCAATAATTGCATTGCTCAGAAAAGTCTTCTGTTCTTTATGTTATCTTACAGCACTTTATGTGGACCTGATATTTATTTTTATTTTGTTTACTATTTTAGATTTACAAAAGAACAGCAATATTCCCCTTGCTGGTCCAAAATAAATGGTTGCAGGCAGAAACCAGACTGCATTTGTTCAAGTCAATTGAAAACAATAAATGACTTCATAAAGACACATTTTGTTGTTATATATCAATCTTTGGTCTGCCACAACAATGTGTAAATAAGAATTCATCAATATGAGGGCTTTCCACAGCAGTTTTTAGGTGCGATTAAAAATGCGAATAATTAGATTAATTAATTACAGATCATAATTAATTAATCACACACATTTTTTAATCGCATGACAGCACTACCTGATACACACGTCTATATAACACATCGCTGAAGTGGTTCAGCAGCTGAGTTCTCGGGGAGTATGAATGATCCTTGATGAAAGAAACTTGTTTCTTGTTCTCGGCACTATCCCAGCAAGAACAAAGTTCTTGATGGGATAGCGCCGAATGGGATAGATTCATACTCCACGAGAAGCAAGAACTTTCTTGCTTCTCGTGGAGTATGAATTGGCCTTGATCCAGCCTGCAAGCCTCCAATTTGTGGCCCTCGAGCCATGTACTGTGTCCCTCAAGCTGTCGATATTTCCATGATTCCACCATGAATCAGCAACGCACCTCCTGTGCAGCTCCAGGTAGTGAAGCTGTTGAATGCAGGCAAGCGGTACCTCTGATATATCATTACACAAATATTTCTTTACATTCAGTTTACCGCCTACGCAACTGGCAGGATGGAAAAGTTCTTCAAGGATCCACTGAAGTTTGATCCAGACAGATTTCACCCAGATGCTCCAAAGTAAGGAGGAATTTAAGTCTTTAGATTGTACTTTTGCTTTTACTTTGCACATACAGTATTTTGTCTTGTCAGATGAAAGAAGGTAAATAGTGTTTTCTTACCTCTTTTTTAAAGACCTTATTACTGCTACTACCCGTTTGCCCTCGGTGCACGCTCATGCCTAGGACAGAACTTTGCTCAGGTGGGTGGGACAAAGCACCAACTTATAAAACCACAAGTTCAGTCACTGCTTATTCAGTTGTGTGTTTTCAGATGGAGGCTAAGGTTGTCATGGCGAAGCTGCTCCAGAGGTTTGAGTTCACCCTCGTCCCAGGACAGTCCTTTGACATCCAGGACACCGGCACACTGAGACCAAAGAGTGGAGTGGTTTGCACCATCAAACAGAGAAAATAAATGCCAAGTTAAAGCTTGATGGCATAAGAAGAAGTATAATAAGTTGCCAAGAGTCGTTATGTGAAGTATTTTAGCCCCCAGGCTAACATTTTTTTGAATTATTATTTAAAATTTTCTCTTTTTAAACGACCAAATAAAAAATACTGTTTTGTGATAGCTCATTTTTAAAGTTTATTATGCTTTTATACAATGTATACTGTATAGTAACAATTGATTTACCGGTAATACATTTTTAAAAATTAATTTAATTAATTTTAATTAACCTTATTAAAATTGTACTACTTCCAAAGATGTCTTACCCCTTGTCAATGCTTTTTATATTCCTAAATCCAAAAGATCTTAAAGACATTAATAAACTGATATCGGACTTTTTCTGGGCGGGCAGAAAACCTAAGCTTAAAATGGATATTCTACAACTTCCAAAACAACAGGGTGGATGGGGCTTACCAAAGATTGAGAACTATATATTGTCTATACATGCTAGAATCATCTCAGTGTGGGCAACTGAACACGATGTAACACCTTGGCTTGAGATCGAAAAAGTAATTAGTAAACCCTTCTGTCTTATAAATGTATTAGATAAACGTGTAAGAGAATTACCACCTGCTGTTGAAGACAATTCTTTGATTAATAATGCTATCAAAGCATGGAGTATTTTGAAAAAAAATTATTCAGGAAGTCTCAGGCTCCTAACTTTCTTGTAACTCTGGTAGATATCTCAGATTTAACAGCAGGGGGCGTTGGTCTTAACCTCAAATCCTGGCAAGAAGTTGGTATTAGGAGAATGTATGATCTGTGGGACAAAGGTAAATTCAAGACATTTGAAGATATAAGATCTCAATACAAAATACCCACCACAGATTTCTATCTCCAGATCAGGCACTATGTGAAATCAAAGACTGGATCTCTGGAACTACCAACGAACTGTTACTTGCTTGAAAAACCTTTATTGGAATGCCGGAAATGAGGACGTTTTGTGTCTGGATTCTACTCCGAGTTACAAACTCTAAAGGTGGACAAACTGAAACATTTACGAATAACTTGGAATACGTTATTTAAAATGTCAATTGATTCTGAGTCATGGGAGGAGATCCTAACACTGCCCTCAAAAATATCAATCTGTAATAGGTACAAAGAAATGCAATTTAATATTTTACATAATGTTTACATACTGTATCCCCTTATATATACAGTAAGTACATGCCAGATGTTTCACCGAATTGTCCTAAATGTGACCAGGGGCGTCAGAAGCAAAAGAAATGTGGGGGGGACACTTCCCCAAAGAAAATTTCTGCGTTTTCTGCATTCTGGTGCATTTAACAAGTTGTTAAATTACTAAATTACTGACAGCTGGAATAGTGTTTTCATTTTATCCAATTAAAATAAGTCATTTAACTAACAGTTAAATTATAGGTATTTAAAGTGAGAGTTTCCCCATGCATGCGTGGGTTTCCTCCGGGTGCTCCGGTTTCCTCCCACAGACCAAAATACATGACTGTCAGGCTAATTGGGCTGGTAAATTGTCCTTAGGTGTGAGTGGGTGTGTGGTTGTTTGTCTCGTTTGTCTCTGTGTGGCCCTGTGATGGACTGGCGACCCGTCCAGGGTGTCCCCCGCCTCTCGCCCCTTGACCGCTGGAGATAGGCACCAGCTCCCCCGCGACCCTCTGTGGAGGAATAAGCGGCTTCAGAAGATGGATGGATGGATGGAAAGTGAGAGTTTCTCCTAAGAATATAATTTTAGCTCTTGTGGAAATCTTAATTTTTAATAAGGAAAATAGATTTGATCAGGATAAAATACATATCTAATATTACTGATGATCTTTAATGCTTTCTTTTGTAAAATAAACAACCGTTGTGTTTAATGTTACATGTCAATCCCCAAATTAAGTACCGGTACTTATTACTTATTATTATTACTCATTTTATTTAGATGCATTCACTATTTTTAATTAGAGACCATAGACGTGATTATCTGGGGATTTACCTCCTCTGGTCATTCAGTTCTGATTCCATTGGTCTTTATTTGTGTTGTAATTCTTAATGTTTATCTATGTGTTTTTTAATATTATGGTTGTAGATCTGTGCAGAACTTTGTCAACTTCTGTTGTTGTTTTTTTCAATGTGTTATATAAATAAAGTTCAAGTGGAGTTGAGTTGAAATTACTTTAAAAACTTTTCAAAGAAAATCTCCACTCCTGCTAAAGGTGTAACATTCGTTTTAGACATCCAAAAAAAATGAATGAAAATTGTTCCAGTAATTTCTAATGAAACTTTGATCATCCAAATATCATTAAGGATAGACAGTATTTATGGTATGACTAATTAGACATCAATTTCTCACTTCTGTATTTGGAATAATGACTTACAGACAATGTCTCTACATATATCTAGAAATTTATTTTCGATTTCATGAAACATGTTAAATGGCAATTAAAATCAACACCACATTGTAGGTTTAAGAAATTTGAGATTCTAATAAGTTTATTTAAGATATCACATTTCTTATTGAATTCAATGTTGTCCTTTGTGGAGGACAAATGGTTCTCAGACCTCTGTTTCAAACATCTTATTTACCCTTTGACTTACCATAATCAGACATTGTATTAAGTGCTGTATTCCCTATTGGAATCTGTAAATTGTCTAAATTGTAAATAAAGTTATGGGAAAAAACAAGTTTGCAATCTGTTTTAGTCCCACTCTACTTTAAAAAGGACAAACTGGGCTTTCCCCTGCTATATCATTTGTGGGGGTGTGGCAAACAGAGCACATGCACAGCCTTTTTGAAATGGCAGAAATCCCAGCATCTACATTTTATGGAAGCAGGGGAGTTAAAAAAAATTTTAAAGAGATGATGTGGCTGTTACTAATAATGATATTTCTTATATCCTGTCTATAAACAGATTTATACCTATAAACAGATGTAGATTTTTCAATAGAGTAACAGACTGCTGCACAGAGCAACATGAGCAGTTTTATAATATTTCATATATCTTGCACCCAGGTAAGTCACACACATATTTAGCCTATGTACTCTGCTTTAATAAGATAACCTGAATGCTTGAGAGCCAACAGTGCAATAAATGCAACAAGATTTATTGCAAGTTCACATTTTTCAGTTTCTTTAATAACATAAACTGAAACTGGTATGTTGAAAAACAGGACAGAATGGCATTAAAGTGATAAATTAAAATTTTATTCCCAAAACTCCCCCAAACTGTCATTCTGTTGGTGGCAGGAGGACAGTCTGCCCTTAGTGGGGGAAGATGGCTTGCTGCTATATCAAATAGTCAATCGTAAGAAAACCCTTCTAGCCAATCAGAGGCGAGAAAGGCGGGATCTTCCTTGGAATTCTACTTTCCAATATTTATGTCCCCGCCTACATGTTTGGCCATAAAATACACTTTTTTTTCTGTATCCAGAAAAAAGCACAATGGCAGTTTTCTACATGCTACTAACTCTGGTTGCTAAAGCGCTGATATTACTGACTTTTCTTCTTCTAACTGCATTCTTGGGTTACTGTTTGTACATTAAGTACATTCATATGAAACACGACCACATACCTGGACCACCGAGAGACAGGTAAGACTGAAGTCGTTTAGTTTAAATTTCACAAGATGTTTAATTAAAGCATTGTTTTGGTATAAACTCGCCTTTTTCCCCTCTCATAGTTTTTTTCTGGGACATATACCGACGTTGTTAAGGATGATGAAAAATGACAAAATCATATATGACAAATTGCAGGAATGGTAAGCATCAAGTCTATGTGGGTCTATTTGGTCAGGGGGCTATTTCCTTACCCTAAGTCTTAATGTTCTTTTTATTGCTGTATCTGTAAGTACTTTTTGTCCCTTTATAGGGGACAAGTGACCTTATTTGATCACATGTGAGCTTAACATTTTTAACCTGAAACTTACAAAGAAATGTTAAAAAGGTTACAAGATTTTTTAAAAGGTTATAAAAATATACAAGCTTTTAAAACCATGAAATAAATAATTAACAAAAAACAACAACAGCAAAATGTGCTTTTGATAGCCCCCAATACTTTTCAATGTTATGAAATGAAACTAAATTTACCCATTAAAAGGTTAAAAAATAAATTTGTTCTTTTTTTATCAATAAAATTAATTTTACTTTTTTATGCTTGTACTTTTAAAACTTAAACTTGTTACCATTTTTCTTACTTTTAGAGTTTGAATTGTTTTGTTTTTTTACTTCTTTGTAAGGGTTCAGGTTTATGCTGCAAATCAAAATGTAAAGCATCATCTGAAATGGTCACTTGTCCTATAAAAGGTGTTTTGGTATGCATGTTTGGTAGCTATATATTTATTTAAAATAATCATGATAATGTCTTTCACAGGGCTGAGACTTACGGGCCCGTTTACAGGATGAATGTTCTGCATTTTGTTTGTGTGTTTGTGACCTGTCCAGAGGCTACAAAGGTAAACATGCTCTGCTAACAGTGCAAGAAAAACCAATGCACAAAGATATAGTAGTGTTACACATCTTCACAAGAAAAAGTTCAAAGATCAAGTCACTCAGACTAAAAATGAAGAATTAGTTTCTAAACAATTCTGATGAGAAACAAATCTGCTTTTTAAACATGCACAGATTCTAGTTTTTAGGGCCTATTTGCTATTGTGCTGCTCTGATCTGTCAGATTGACTTTTTAATTTATCTTTTTTCTTCTTTTTTTTTAACTCAAATTTTTCCAATTGTTTTGATCCTGATTGATATTGATTGTTTTAATACAGGGCTGTTTTATTCGTCACAATGTTTCTGGAAGTAAAAACTTCCACATTAAAATCTGTCACTGACAGCTAAATCAGCGATTGTCAGTTCAATTACCAGATAAAAACATGAGATTTTTAATATCTGTTCGGCACTGTTGTGTTTGTGGACGTAAAAAAAAAACCCTGATTTCAGAGTTTTACATTTGGCATGTTATGGTGAATGTTGACTGTTTCTGATCTCCAGCCAATTTTTTGGTGCATCTAGCTGCTTTTCATTTTACCTGAGTGTAGTTATATTCAATATATTTATACATTCATTCAATTATTAATAAATGTAAAGTTTGCTATTTCAGAGCAACATATGTGTAATTTATCTTTTGACAACACAAATGTCTGCTTTATCTTTTTAGTTCACAGCAAAACCAATAATTATTAAACCAGACAGAAGCCATTGATGCATAAACAACAGCTAAGGAGCTGAACAGATAGGAGAGATAAAGGAATGTGTAGTCATAGAACTATTGCTCATGAGCGTCTGTCTACAGAGTTCACCAAAATTGTTTAGCTTTCAGTATTTGGTTCCAAATGAAGCACATCAGAAATATATTTTGTGGACATCAACAAAAGTACAGCAGTTAAGAGAAAGTCAAGAGTTTGTGTGTGTGTGTGTGTGTGTGTGTGTGTGTGTGTGTGTGTGTGCGTGCGTGCGTGCGTGCGTGCGTACGTACGTTTGTATGTATGTATTAGGATTTATGAATACTAATCTGTTTCTATAACCCAAATCATCCTGGGTTGAAAAACTAAGAGTTAAAAGCAGTACAGCAGGGAGATATTTTATCTGACTACACAACAAAACAAAGTAATGAGGTTACCTGATATCAGCAGGGCTTTGTTGATTTCCATTGTTTTGAGTCGTCATTAGAACTTTTTAGATAACCTGGACCACATGTTTGGACTTTGAATGCCTTTTACCTTGCCTGGACAAGATATCCACTACTTCAATTTCTGAACCCTGAATGGTCACCGGTGTGGGAGGCAGACCCGGCTCCAGAGGAATTCAGCTGGGGGCATTGGTTTATTTGGGGGGGGGGGGGGGAGCACAGTAAATGGTCTTTTTGTATACATAAATAAACATTTATGTAACCTTTCCAATTGAATAATCATGTTTTTTATCATTGCACAATAAACAATAAGCACTAAACAGTAGGGGTGTAACGATACAATTCACGAGCTTAGACGAGATATCAAATTCACAAGAAACGACATTACGAAATTGAGCTCACAAAAATGAGATGACATTCAAATTTTCAAGAATTTTTCAAAGATGAAACTATTGCTGCAAAATGTTTCTTCCCTGTCTCTCTCCTCCTCTCCTGTCTCACCAAGGATGACAGGTTGATTTCAAAGGTGAAGAGGAGGAGCTTGAACTGTTTAAAAGTTGTTCACTTCTATATTTTTTTTTTCCTCCAGAAAAACAAAACTACAATTACAGCTACTTGGATTTGTAAATACAAGTTTACACTTTTTTTCCCCCTTGAATAATACACGGGTCTTTCTGAAATAAGTGAAAAAAATGTTAAAATTTTTTTCACAAATGGCACATTTTTTTTAGCTGTATCTGTACTTTAAAAAACAAATCATGGTTGACAAAGAAAAGTATGTTCATGTATTTAGCAGATGCTTTTATCCAAAGTGACTAACAAAGATTTGAGGGTAACAACAAACTACTAAGAGGGATGGACACTAGTCAGTCTCTGAGGTGACAGGGGACTGAAAAGAATACAAGCATAGAGTGAAGTGTATAAAGGGGAAGGTAGGTGCTGGTTTAGAAGATGCCCTCTGAAGAGCTGGGTCTACAAGACTTTCTTGAAGGGAAACAGGGACACCCCTGTTCTGGTTGTGATTGGTAGGTCATTCCACATTTGTCGAAGGACACGTTAAAAGAGTCTAGGTTGTCTTGAGCGTGGTGTAGGCACTGTTAGCAGACAATCCTTTGATGACCGATGTAACCGAGCCGGAACGTAAGCCTTTGCAAGAGGATTCAAGTAAATGGGAGCGGTTCCTTACAGGACTTTGTATGCTAGTGTTAGCAACTTGAATTTGATGGAGGCAGCTAAAGGTAGCCAGTGGAGCTCAATGAACAGAGGTGTGATGGGCTCTTTTAGGCTGATAAAGACCAAATGTGCGGCTGCATTCTGGACCATTTATAGAGGTTTCACAGTCCAGGCTGGAAGACCAGTTAGAAGGGCATTGCAGTAGTTGAGAGAGGAGATGAACATAGACTGCACCAGGAGCTACAGTAGGTGGCATATTGTGACAGGTATGGTCTGATCTTTTGTATGTTAAACAATGCAAAACGGTACGAACGAGCGACAGAGGCAACATGATCTTTAAAGGTCAGCTGGTCATCAATCACAACACCCAAACTTTCGAGCTACCTTTGATGGAGCAAGGGATGGGGAGTCAGTTTGGATTGAGATGACAAGCAGTTAATTTTTAGAGACGTTGAGCTGGAGATGGTGGGCTTTTATTCATCTTGATATATCAGAGAGACAGTCTGAGATTTGTGCTGAGAATGTGTTATTGTCAGGTCAGAATAACAGATAAAGCTGGCTGTTGTCAGCATAGCAATGCTAGGAGAAGCTTTGATCGAATGATCTGGCCCAGTTAGGTGGTGTAGTGTATGGCAGAAAAGAGGTCCTAGTATGGAGCCTTGGGGAACCCCTGTGGCAAGGTGGTTAACAGCAAGAGTGTGACCGAGCCGTGATACACTGAATGACCAACACTAGTATTCACTTGATCTTTGGTAAAACTAATATCTCACCATTTTTGCTCAGAGTTTTTCAAGCCTTTAATCTATTATTGGTTCTGTTTTCAGAAGGTCCTGCTGTCCCCCAGGTTCAAAAAGCCTAAATTTCCCTACAAGAGATTCTATAACCTGTTTGGTCAAAGGTAGTTTTCAAAATGTCTGCAGTTCAACTCTACTTCCATTTTTTGTGTCAGACCTGTTTTCATTTTTGCTAATCAATGATTTGTTTTCCCCGAAAAATTACAGGCTTGTAGGCAATGGCCTGATAACAGTACTGGACCATGCAATGTGGTACAAACAGCACCGCATCATAGAACCGGCCTTCAGCAGCTCGTGAGTTGTTCAGTTTCTGTAGATTTTTTTATACTTAGTAGTTATTTATTGTTTATCAAGTTCATTCTGCTTTTTAGCTGAACTCCATGGAAGCCCAAACCAATGTGTGTGACATGGAAACCTTAGCAAAAGTCCTACAATAATTTTGAAATGTTCTGCCATCTTCTAGCTTCTTCAGCAGCAAAAAGTTTCTTACCAGATATGTTCTGAGTCCAGATCTACTCTCTTACACAGTTTATAATATCTGTGTTTGCAAGGAAATCTATATTTTAGCTCAAATCTGTGTGTGAAATACAAACTTTCACAAATGATTGTCTGGTAGGAATCCTGTTTTTTTAATCACTGTCAGAAATTAAAGGACAAGAATTGTACCTTTTTTTGTCACTGGGGTGGTACCCTCAAAAGTACAATTTTGAACCTTTAACTGCAGGGTTATTTGTACCCTTTAGGGAACAAAAATGTACCCTAAGGTACATGTTTGACTAGTAAAAGGTACAAACTACAAAGGTAAAAATTTGTACCCTTTACCTTTGTAGTTTGTACCTTTTACTAGTCAAACCTATACCTTAGGGTACATATTTGTACTCCTTAGGTTATAACCCCCAGTTAAAGGTACAAAACTGTACTTTTGAGGGTACCACCCCAGTGACAAAAAAAGGTACAATTCTGTCCTTTCATTTCTGACAGTACAGCCTAAAGTTTCTGTCACAGACCTAGGTTTGGGATCCCATGGAGTTCAGCTTAAAAGCTGAGTACATAAATGTAAATGTGCCTATGAGTACTGGTAATTGATGTGTTTCTACAACAAAAGGAGGAGAACAATGGAGCTGAAGGTCTTGGCAGAGTTGCACAAGCTCAGTAGTTCTAGGAATTTTACGCAAATTTGCGCAGGTTCAGTAGTTCTAGTGTTAAAGTTTTTGTTGCAGATCATTGGGAAATACCCACATGTGGCATTCAATTACTGTTGTGGGAAATTGGTCTTAAAAAGATCTGGGTTAATAAGTTCAAATGAATTCAAGTGTCAGGCCTTCAAAATTTCATTATGCGAACACATAATGACAAAAAAGGAATCTTCTCTTCTCAAAGTGAGCTGTTGACTGCTCATTATCTTGCATCACTGAGCTGCTACAGACTTAACACTCAAAAATCTGCATTTGGCACCAATTTTATTGTATATTTCACAAAATGTGAAACAATATTTTTAATTTGTGTTTATTAGGTATTTCAACATTTTCATTTGAAACACCAGGGAGGGCTTAGCCCTGCTAGCCCACTTATACCAGCCATTCCTGTCTGAAACTATAATTCCTTCCAGGTATTTGAGAGGTTTAATCGGGATCTTCAATGACAAAGCAGAGAAACTGATGGAGCAACTTGCCGATTATGCTGATAATAAAACTGAAGCCAACATGCTGCGCCTTGCCAGCTTTGTTACTCTTGATGTGATTGCAAAGGTATCAACAGTTTAATTTGGTCTCTTTTAATGTAAGCGAACTGTGACCATATCACAAAATTCTGATCGTATATTGTAGCATCAGGAACTGAATATGTAGGTATATTTACTTGATACATTTCAGACTGCTTTTGGTGTGGATTTGGACCTCATGACAAAAAGTTCACCTTTTCTTCAAGCCATCGAGACCTGTCTAAAAGGGATGGTGCACTACACTAGAGACATTTTATTTGAGGTAATTCTTTAGTTGTTATGTACAAGAAAATTTTTTTTAAAGTTAACAGAGTGTGACATTTTGAATCTGCTCTTTCCAGTTTAATCCAAAGAACAGAAGCTACATTAAGGTAGTGAGGGAAGCATGTCGCCTGATGCGCACAACTGGAGCTCAGTGGATACAAAACAGAAAAACTGCCATGCAAAATGGTGAAGATATTCCAAAGGACATCCTCACACAGATAATTAAAACTGCTGCTACAGGTAATGGATGCATAAGTTCACAAAGTATTAAATTTGCCTTTCAAGAGAGTAAAAATGTGAGAAATCAGCCACACATATTATCAATACAAAAGTCAAATTAAAGACCAGAATGCTGGCTGACATTGGTTTATCCTCAGTTTAATGCCCCTCTACTGAATTGTCACCTTGACATGGTTTTAGTGTCTCTTTGATCCTGGGGTCTCTGTTATCTCATGACAAATTGACCTTAAACTAAAGGTCAGGCTAGGAGCAATAAAGAGATCTGGATAAAGGAGGACTTCAATAAGCAGAATACCTCACCCAGAATGGGGAGACCAGGGTACCCTTCTGGAGCCAGACCCATTGGGGGCTTATCGGTGAGTGACAGCTGGTCAAGCATTGGCTCCATAAACCCAAGGAAATAATCAAGTTTGGGGTTCAATCAAAGCCAGATGGCAAGTGAGTTTGTGGGGGCTGTCAAATCCAGATGTCATAAATTGACTTAAAAAATATGTGGAATGTTACCTTTCTGCTAGAAAGATGTCAGAGCTTGTGTGTGAAGTTTAGCAAATCCACCTTGATATGCAGTGCTGTGAAAAATTATTTGCCCTGTTACAGATTTCTTCTATTTTAGCGGACTCGTCAGACTTCACTGTAACAGATCAGCAAACATATTTCAATATCAGACAAAGATATAGTAAGAAAGTTAAAAAGGCAGTTTTTAATTGATGATTTTATTGTTTAAGGGAAACAAATTGTCCAAACCAACCTTGAAAAAAAGGTTGAGCCTTTGAAAACAGCTGTAAAGTTAAAGGGAGACAAATCTCTGCTGGACAAAATTCATCCTGCTAACTTTATCAAACATCAAAGGTTGTTAAAATGAGCTCAAAGCTCATCTTGTCTGCTGGTTGTTGGATTTGTGACTCAGGTCTGGGTTTCTGAGGGAAGTTCTGACAGGTTTTAGTATTTCTTGTTAAATTAGTAACAGCTGGTCCAAAAAGTGGATCAGCAGTCACTGAGAGATATCTACGAGAGTTTGACCAAATCTCTGACATATTTGGAGTACCACTTGGGATGGAGTATCCACTCCCCATACAGTGAGTTTCTTCTGGATAACAGGTCTGCTCCCCTGTTCATAACACCTGCTACGTGAGTAGCTCGAACAGAGAGGAGCCTGGTGCTGCAGCACCAGATTATCTTTGTGGCAGCTGCAGGGAGCGCGTTCCGCCCTGACGATTGATGTAAGCTACAACCGTGGTATTGTCCGTTTTCACCAACATGACGTTCTCTTAAGAAAGGCAGAAAGTGTTTCAAAGCCAGGAACACTGCCAGTAGCTTTAGTGCATTTATGTGAACCTGCTTCAAACCGCGTGACCAAATGCCATTCACAACTCTGACCATCATAGTCACACCCCAGCCCATGAGGAATGCGTACGTTGTAATGGTAACTCTGGACATCACCATTCCCAGTGGAACCCCAGCGGTAAAGATCACTGGGTCCCTCCATGGCTGGAGAGCCGCTCCACACCTGGGTGTTACTTTGGTAGAGATTAGAGAGGGAGCAAGTCTTCACCCACCACTGAAAATCTCTCACCATCACAAGCCCTAGCTGTACCACAGCAATCACTGAAACCATGAGACAGAGAAGGTGCAGGCAAAATCTAAATGAGATGAGATTTCCCCGCCAAAAACATTCGAGACACTGCGTGAAGGATGTGATCTTCCCCTGTAACAGCATGACATGATATGAGAGGGAGTTCAGCTTGAGACCCAAATACTCTGTGCACTACTTGGGGATCAAGTGGCTTTTTGTCCAGTTTATTTGGAACCCCAGGTCAGGAAAGTGATGCAACACCGCCTGGGAGTCGCTAATTGCCTGCTCTTGAGAATGAGAACATATCAGATAATCATCTATATACGAGAAAATTCTGATGCCACGAGCCCTCAGTGGGGACAGAGCTGCTTCCACTTATTTGCTGAAAACTTTCTGTGCTAATGACAGACCGAATGGGATGGTTTGAAACTCGTAGGCTGTGCTCTGATAAGCAAACCTGAGAAACTTCCTGTGTGGCAGATAGACAGCGATATGAAATACGCGTCTGCAAGATCGATCGTTGTAAGTCTCCCCGACAGATGGAACGACAGAGTGTTTTGAGAGTCATGCGTAAGTGCTTATTTAACACACGCAGGTCAAGTATAGGACGGAAGAAATCATCACTAGAAACCACAAGGGGACTGTGCATGTGCACCACTTTTCGGCCCGAGACGGCAAGGACTCGTGTTTGAGTGACATTGCCTCCGTGGCCCCCAAAGCCCCAGCTTGTCCAGACGAAAGAGTGTGAGCTCCCTCTTTTGGATCTGCGGTTAGGGCGAAGGTGGTAAGCCACCAAAGGCTTCACAGCTGGAGGTTTGGCCACCTGAGCCTCAAGTTTAGAGCATCCTTTGGTGGGGAGTTTGCTCTTAAACAGGCTCAACCAGTAATGGCTCATTTCCTTCATGCAAGCTGTAACAGCTGGCAGGAGCTGTTTGGCTGGTGCTGAGGCTGGTGGGAGCCTCTTATCATCGTACAGACATACAGATCAAATTCCACTCCTTCTGCCCCTTGGGCTGCAGGCCACTGGATACCTAGTTTTGTGGCTGCACGCCAACAAACCTCATACAGGTCAGTGTCCCCCTGGGGAGCCGTGTCAGCTCCGCTGGGTGGCCTGGAGTGTTGAGCTTGAAAAGTGGAGTTTTCCTCCATGTCCTCCAGGTTGAGGTGGTTGTAATTTGCATCCCCATCAGCTTCGACCCCACCTGTTTCGAGCTCCTCGCTGTCGAGCAGCCCCTCAAACAGTGGCAGGAGCGGGGACTCTTCCTTCATCATATCTGCCCTGCTCGTGGTTGTCTGCGGCTGATGGCTACCACCTGTAACTACAGGTACAGCTGTGGAGAGACCTGGGTCCTGGCTACTTGCAACTGCCACTCTCAGCCTCCTTTCTAAGGTCTTCCTATTCATCGAGGAGCAGTGCGGGCATGCCTGCGGGTCAGCCAGTAATGCTTGGGCGTGTTTAGCGCTCATGCACTCTATACACATGGAATGAGGGTCCCTGCCCGAACTGGAAACCCCACATGACACCGGCCACAGGCAGGATACAGCCTCCTTACCTTTTGGTTTTGACTCTTCAGCGGGGGTGGACTTAGAAGAAATAGCACTAACAACAGAACCTTTCATTGGAACACGATAGTCTGAACTATTGTTAGCAGTTAAGCTATGTCTGGGTCAGCTCATCACAACACGTTAGCTGAACCTAACCTAGGTCGTTAGCAAGCTAATGCTAACCAGATAACAGTACACTCACAACAGTAACAGTAGCACTCTCACGTCCACCATCCCATCAACAACGACAGAGAAGCATTTACTGCTCCTGCAACCATGTGTAGCAAGGTAATTTTTATAAGTACCCAGCACGATCCGGACCAGTGTAGGTAAATGCGTTCAATGGCATTTTCCTTTACGGTGCACCTGAGAACTGTTGAGCAGCTAACCAGCTAGCCTGAAGGCGCTATGATGTAGCTTCTCACTGGAAGAAAGCATGAATGAGCAGGAGGGGTCGGTTGACCGTGGTAAGGTCGAGTGGGCAGAGCCCAAGCATGGCTTAACTGGTCTGTCGCAGACCAGTCACGCCACGGTGATTCCCATAGTGAAACACCGAACAGAGTTAGAAAAAGAACTCCTCTTTGGTCTTCCTCTAGGTCTCCTGCCTGGTGGCTCCCACCTAAGCATCCTTCTGCCGATATATTCACCATCCCTCCTCTACATGTTCAAACCATCTCAGCCTGGCCTCTCTGCTCTTACCTCCAAAACATCTAACACATGCGGTCCATTTGATGACATAAATAATTAATGATTTAACAAAGAGGACAATAGAGTTTTACATAGGGCCAGGCTGGTAAGGACAGCTTTTTCCTTTAATAAATGAAATAAATCATCCATCCATCTTCTGAACCACTTCATTCAAAAGGGTCGTGGGGGAGCTGGTGCCTATCTCCAGCAGTCATGGGGCAAGAGGCCAGCTGAGAATGTTCGAGCATTTGTTTAGGATGCTTCCTGGTTGCATTCCTTTTGGGAGGAGATGGCGGCCGCGGGAGAATTATTTATCATCTCTTGGGACTATGATTGCCTTGACAAAACCCCAGGAGGAGAGAGTGTCACTGAAGAAACTAATATCTGTGTATCTCTCCTACATCTGTTACCTCTGTGATTCAACTTTGGATAAGTGAAACAAGACAAATAGATGGATGTTGAAATGAGCTGCTTTTCCAAAATGAGAGAAATGCATATCATCAGATTTGATTTACCACAAAAATATACATGTGGTTTAAGTGACTAAATGTTAGGTACAGTGTAACAGTTGATCCAAAAATATAAAAATAAGCATTGCCTTTGTGTTATTGTAGCATCCATAGTATCTTTTTTGTTTTACTCCGCAGATAAAGTATGTAGCCAGATGACCAAAAGGAGTTTCACACACAATTAGTATTAGTACCTGAATGCACTTGTGTGTAAGGAGTGAGAACTATTTTACAAGTCACATACAGTCAGTCACCTTATACGTTACTTGTTATTTCAGAGGAAAGCATGACTGGAGAGGATGAGGAGTTGATGTTGGATAATTTTGTGCAATTCATCATTGCTGGTGAGTGGTTCGTCCAAAAAACCATGATACTGTAGTTGCATTGTTTTTAAAAGGAACAACTGTGTTAAAAGTAGGTGTGTCAAATTATCACATTAATTGCAAATAATTAATTACAACCATATTTAGCGAGTTATGTTTTTTCTATCATGTTAATATCATTATTACCCTTTAACTTTACTGTTACTGCATGTGGGTTTCTGTTGTAGTGGTGTGTGTGTGTGTGTGTGTGTGTGTGTGTGTGTGTGTGTGTGCTGGCAGTAACGTGCTGCAGTTTGTATGTTACTGAGCAGCCCTGTGAGGCTCTTTAGGAGCGCCCCGCACGTTCAGTAAGTGATATCACGAATCGCGTGTGATACTGTGACGTAGCACACTGGTGCCCATGCAGTGTTTTGACATCAGCATCACAGAGCATCCACAACTTTTTTAGTGTCCTTAGCTGCACCCCACAACAGGAAGTGCAAATCAAAACAAACTTTTTTAAAGGCAGTTTTGAGCTCTGTAGTTTTTACTGTCTACAAACAGTGTTACACTATATTAAATAGATACTGGTTGTTGTTTTTAGGTGTAGGGTTGATATCATGGCACTGATTAAACTGTTCAAGCCAGCTACAGCCCCCCACCCCTGTACTGAAGCCAGTTGTGTTGTTTTAAGATATTGTTCTGATTCAGTTTTGCATCATTTTAGGTCAAGAAACAACAGCTAATCAAATAGCGTTCTGCATCATGAATCTTGGAATGCATCCTGAAATACTGGAGAAGTAAGAAATGAAAAATAGAATAATCAGTTTGTTATGCAGTGAACAATGGCTTCTGAAGTAGTGTTTTCATTTTTTTAGAGTGAGGAAAGAAGTGGATGACGTCATTGGGATGAAACAAAACGTAAGCTATGATGACCTTGGGAAACTGAATTATCTCTCACAGGTATGTATTTTTAATCTGCAATGTTTTTATTTATCATAGTCAGAATGAATGCAGAATTGAGGCAAGTAGGTAAAACAAACCTAAAACTGGTGTGCATTAAAGCTGTGTGCCGGTGTTCTCAAACCAGGTTTAAGGTTTTCTTTGTTTCTTTGGAGGCTCCACCATGATGAACACGATACATCTCCTAGCTCATATATATGATGTCCGTTTCTTTAGCTCGTCTGTCCTGAGCAGGTTCCGATGTGTAAACACGGATTGCTGAAAATGTGATTGCTTCTCGCGAGATACGTGACTTTGTGAGACTTCAGGACACCGGACTGGACTCTGAAGTGTGGTACTCTTTAAACAAGCATCAGAGGGGGATACGTGACTTTTCATTAACCCTCAAAGGGCCATATTAGCACATACTGGCTCAAGCAAATTATTTAAAAATATGACAAATTTACTTAGTGTGCCTTTAAGTAGGGAGTCAAAAATGTTGCCTCTGATTTTTACTACTCTGAGTGCTAACTGAATGAGTCTTGCAAGATTGTGTGAGACTTTGTTTTCAAGATTTGACCAAAACAACTTCTACTTGATCATATCTCAACATAAGATGATCATATGATATCCATGCCTTTAAGGAATCCTAGATATTTATTGTATAATAAGTTTTTCCTAATCTGGTTTGAGACATGACACTGTGACCCTCCTACAGGTGCTAAAAGAGGCACTTAGGCTGTACCCACCCGCTCCAGCTGTGTTCCGTAAGACTGAGGAAGACATGGCGATTGATGGCATCCTCATCCCTGGAGGAGTCAGCTGTATGGTGAGTCTCAATTTCAAATATACAAAAATGTAGATCTAAGAATAAAATATGTAAAATTGTGTTTTGAAGGAATGGTTTTATAGTGGCAGCAATACAGGAGGATAGAACAAAACCAATTAAAAAAATTATTCCTATTATCAAATTGTGACATATTTCTGATGTTTAGTTGAGCACCTACGTTACTGGGAGGATGGAAAAATTCTTCAAGGACCCAATGAAGTTTGACCCAGACAGGTTTCACCCAGACGCACCAAAGTAAGTCAGAACATTTTCATGTCAAGTTTTACTTTCTGAGTGCTGAATGTCTCTTCTGTTCTTTCTTACAAGGCCTTATTACTGCTACTACCCGTTTGCCCTCGGTCCTCGAGCATGCGTGGGACAAACTTTTGCTCAGGTGGGTGGGAACCAAATAACATCAACTTACAGCACATAGAAAACCCTGATGGAGCTGAGAGGGTGGGTGTGTGATTTCAGATGGAGGCTAAAATTGTGATGGCGAAGCTGCTCCAGAGGTTTGACTTCCCCCTCGTCCCAGGACAGACCTTTGACATTGAGGACACCGTCACGCTTAGGGCGAAGAGTGGAGTGCTTTGCTCCATCAAACACAGGAAGTGAAAACTAAGTGGTGTTAAAACTCTTTTAATGTGTAAATAAATTGATAAGGATAATTAGGAAACAAAGATTACAATAGTGAACTATTGAGTAAGAATAAAGATAACAGCTACATGGGGAATGATAAATAGTGTGACTAACAGAGATAAAACTAAATAAAAAATTGTAAATTTACTATAAAAACATTTATGATGTTAAAGAAATCACTAATTAATTCAATGCATTTTTTGTTAATGTAGGGATGAGTTTGATGGGTAACAAATTAATAATAGAAGACAAACTGAATACAATAATAAATAATGTCAATAGTATTTTCCTTGACAAAGTCGAAAAATAAGAAATACTGTAAAAAGAAAAACTGTGTCTTGGGTTACTTGGACTTTGTTAAGTGTGTTTTCCTGCCTCATGAACTTTATTTTCTTAATATTTGATCTTTGAAGACCTGAACTATTTGTGCCACCAATGTGTAAACACTGAGCATCATCAGTTTCATGTAAATGAAAATAAAAGAGAGCTAGTGAGTGATAACTGGCTAAATTTATTTTAAGCTGTCTAAACTGTGCAATCATTTCTGCAATCTTGAGTTTTTACCAGTACTGACAGCTTACACATGGAGGCGCTGTGATCTTGTAAAAAAAAAAAGTAACAATCCTGTAAGTGTCACATTCATTAAAATAACTTTACCCCTCTATGATGGTTTTTTTTTCCAGCGTCTTTGTAAACAAATCAGAAAATAAATGACCAAAGAAATTTTCATCTTTAGTGGTTAACAATTAAATAATCTTGATTCTAAATATTTTAACTAGAATTAAAAGCATATCAGAAAAAAGTTTAGTAATGGCAGTGTACATTTTAGTAACTCACAATTGAGGTTCAGCAATAACAGTAAACCCTGTTATTGCTGAACTTTATTTGTAAGTTGTGAGAAACACCCAAAACAGTCTCAATAGTCAGTGCATTCTTGTATTTAACTCCCAAATGGAAAACTCTACTTCTTACATAGGTAGGAATAATTCACCAGAACCTGCACCAACACTGCCCTCTGGTGGAAAAATAATCTTATTTCTATACTCCAACTCACATTACTACATTCCTCCCCCTTAAATCACTGTATAGCAACAAAATTATTAAATATATATATATTAAAAAAAAAAAAAGAAATCATGGTTGACAAAGAAGAGTATGTTCATGTATTTAGCAGACGCTTTTATTCAAAGTGACTAACAAATGATAATGTAACCAAGAATTTAGGGTAACAACAAACTACTAAGATGAATGGACACCAGTCAGTCTCTGAGATGACAGGGACAGGGGTGACAGTGAAAAGAATACAAGCATAGAGTGAAGTGCATAAAGACAGTACACAAGAGTAGGGAAAGGTAGGTGCTAGTTCAGAAGATGCCCTCTGAAGAACTGGGTCTTATAGTTTCTTGAAGGGAAACAGGGATGCCCCTATTCTGGTTGTGATTGGTCATTCCACATTTGTGGAAGGACACGTTAAAATATTCTGGATTGTCTTGAGCGTGGTGTAGGCACTGCCAGCAGACAATACTTTGATGACCGATGTGACCGAGCCAGAACGTAAGCCTTTGCAATAGGATGGGAGCTGTTCCTTTCAGGACTTTGTATACTAGCATTGAATTTGATGCAGGCAGCTAATGTTAGCCAATGGAGCTCAATGAACAGAGGAGTGACATGTGCTCTTTTAGGCTGATGAAGACCAAACGTCCAGCTGCATTCTGGACCATTTATAGAGGTTTCACAGTCCAGGCTGGAAGACCAGTTAGAAGGGCATTGCAGTAGTTGAGAGAGGAGATGAACATAGACTGCACCAGGAGCTAGTTGGCATATGTATGGTCTGATCTTTTATATCTTAAACTGCAAAACGGTACAAACGAGCGACAGAGGCAACATGATCTTTAAAGGTCAGCTGGTCATCATTCACAACACCCAAACTTTAAAAGTCAAAATATTTAAAGTGATAATATGCAGTTTTGCTTGTTTTGGGCTCCCTCTGGTGTCCGTTTTAAATCACTACATTAAATAAAATAGCCCATAGTTCTTGCTTCTAAACTGCTAAATCTACCTACCTGTTGAAATGTCTCCTCAGCCTTCATAGCTTTCTACAGGAGCGATTATTTACTCCTTCAAAGAAATCAGCTGTGTTCAAGCAGGGAGAGATTGAAAAAAACCAGGAATCATGAGCTAAAAACACTCCAGCGTTAGCATAACAACTAGCCACTTTGGGTTAGCCTAACCCTCGTGAGACACGTGACTTCCTGGACACCGTGACGGCGACGGAGATCTTGCAATCGTGGTATTCCGGCAGTAATCACCAGATGGGGCTAAGTGACTTTTCATTAACTCTGTAAAGGGTCATATTAGCACATACTGGCTCAAGGAAAAAATTTTAAAATATGAAAAAGTTGCATATTATCACTTTAAGATCTCTTATTGAAATGAAATCTGTTGTTGACTCAGGAGGAGATTTCATGGCGCCCCTAGAGTGGGACCAGGGAAACAGGATCATATTACTAATGCTGCACACCTAGAGGAAGGGTTTTCTGCTGTTTCCTCACCATCATGCTGAACACTAATAGTGCACCTTGTCCCCTGCAGTTTATTTATGGTATCAATTATATGGAGGGCCAAAAGTGACACAATAAAGTATTACATACATTTTTAAATGTGTCATCGGTTAATTGCCCCGCCTCTCGCCCCTTGACCGCTGGAGATAGGCACCGGCTCCCCCGCGACCCTCTGTGGAGGTTTAAGCGGCTACAGACGATGGATGGATGGATGGATGGATGGATGGATGGATGGATGGATGGATCGGTTAATTGAAGTCTTAAAATAAACACAAGAAATTCATTGAATATGTAATATGTATTTTATTTATAAAGATCATATGTAATTAGATAGATAAATGCTTTATTAATCCCTTGCAGGAACCTATATTTGTTACATACATTAACAGATTCCAAGAAATTTACCCAAAAAAACTATTGATTTTTTTCTACCTTTTTAAAATTATTTAACTGTTTTTCTTGTTTTGCATCATGAACTTATTTTAGCTATCAACCTCTCCCTTCAGAGTCTGTGGGGGACTAGAGCAGGTAGATTGCTCTGGTCTGAATGGAGTATTTTCAAACATGGCAGCTCTGTTTATGAAGGATTCTTAACAAGTTGATGAAGGATATTTTAAACCATGCAGATAAAATAGAATCACAAGCTGCTGACCCAGAAGTAAAACAGAGGAATTTATTGAAGAATATTTCACAGTTTAATCAGGTTATTGATCATAGAAGACGTTCTAGAACTTCTTCAGTACGAGATGTTATGTGATGATTGATTTTACCCACCAAAAACTAGTTTCTTCCCCAGCTTTGCTTTGCAAAGTATATTATTTTAAGAATATTGCTAAAAGAAAATATCTTGTTTGGGTTTTTTGTTGCTTAGCAGGAAAAAACACCCAGTTTATCACAAAAAAGATATAGTTTTCCTTTTAAAAAATTAAGTAATGACACAAAAAATGTATTTCATGCTTAAATTATTTTTTGTCAATTGTGGTGTTTTTGAAATATTTTCTTTTTATTAGATATTATTTTGAGACTGTATGTATTGTAAATAGTTGGGAGGAATGATGAGAAGAATTGTAAATAGAGTAATGCAATGGGGTAGAAATTTATCAGTTTATATTTCCTCATTTTTAAACAAGAAGGGGAATATGAAATGTTTATTTTTATTATTTTATCCAGCACGTGTCATGGGTGTGAAACCCACACATGCTTGGGGTGAACATTTAAAATGTTTTATAAATAAATAAAAGTAAATAGTCTCAGCTTAGTGTTTTCTCAGCAAAACTACTGAAAACTTTATAAAGATCCCCTCCAGAACAATATCGCATGAAATACATGATTCACTATGACTTTGCATTTTACTTCACCCACATTAAATTTTGGACTTTAAACTTGATTTAGACTTTTATCGGGAGGGTTGTTCAGTTTTATAACCTGGCTGAGAACCAGCTCTGAGCACAGGACGTTCTCAGCTCACTAAAACTACAAGGAAACAACCGTAATAACACTATGCTGACCTGACTTCTCTTTCAAAAGCCGTTCTCTGATAACGCGAACCGTTTGAGTTACGGTAACGCAAAGTTTATTTTTTATTACGGTAATGCAAAGTACACACGCGGAAATGCGACGCGCGAGACGTCGACGGGTGCGCTTTTTTTATTATTTTTTAAATATGAGATAAAATTATTATTGGTGGGGAAACTTTCGATACGTCACCTCCGTCCGTGCTATTATACGCCCCTCGTGAGAACCAGCTCAGAGCACAGAACGTTCTCAGCTCGCTATCATGGCGATCTCGCATTTACTTTACAGTTTTGCCACAAAAGCGTTGATAATTCTGTTAGTTCTTCTGTTCGTAGCCTTTCTGGGTTACTGTTTGTACATTAAGTACATTCACATGAAATATGACCACATACCTGGACCGCCGAGAGACAGGTAAGCTGCGATTCTGATGCTCCATAATCAACAGTTCAGATGTTAAAAGTGACGCACTTTGTTTCTTTTTCCTGAAGCTTCTTTTTGGGACACACACCGACGTTTGTGAACTACATGAAAAATAGAGTCATACACGAGAAGTTCCTGGAATGGTAAGTGGTAAAAAAAATTGTTTTTAAATTTGTATTTAAAAAAGTAAAAGTTTGCCATACAAAATGATTCAGTATGGATGTTTTACTGATGGAGATTATTTATGTTGTTTCAGTTATAAATTCAGGGCTTTTGTGAGTGCTTTCAATACTTGAAAAATGTTATATTCAATATTTTGAAAGTGCTTAAAACTGGTCATAGAGTAACATTTACTTATAAGACACAAGTTTTTTGTTTTTTTATTGAACAGTTAGTTATATTACAACCATGAACTTCAATCAAAACAAGTTGCCATACAATTGACATATGGTTGATAATATATATCCAATTTCTTGTCAAGAGAAATAATAACAAAAAACAAATAAACATGAATAATAAACCAAATAACACAACAAGATAAAAATAAAGAAAAAAATACAGATAAAGGGGTCTGCTTATTCAGTTAAAGAAAACTTTTGAAAAATTGTTTTATCAAGTTTTTGGTTGGCTAAATTAAGACTTTTACACCTTTAGATCAGATTCTTTAAAAGTGTAAAATGAAGAGAGTTTTCCACTCCATTTCATTTTATGAACATAGTATTTTGCTACAATTAAAAGTAAGTTAATCAAAAACATTTCTTCAGAGGTGAAAATAGAGTTTTTAAGAATAAGTAATATTTGAAGTTTTGATAATATTTATAAGACACAAGTGAAATAACAGTATTGAGCATGAATGCACACACAGTTAATGCATTTAAACGGTGCTGAAAGAGCTTTTCAAAAAACTCACTTAAAGCGGCACTCCGGAGGATTTCATCAGGAGAGCAGTTTTTGAATCTAGCGTCCAAAGGCTCCTCCTCAAAACATCTCGACACGCGCGTCCGGTCGCGTGTGCGCGCGTGCACGCGGTGCATATACTTCGGACATGAACTGTACCGCTCAATGTGTAGGGTTTAATCACTCACAGTTCACAATCTTATTCCAACAACACTACGAGGGTCTGAAGAGCCCTCTCTGTCCCTGCTGCTTCTGATATTAGCTCTGTTAGCAGAGAGCTGCTGCTGGACTCTGAAGCTGAACTTGACTCGGCCCTGGATGAACTTTCTGACCAAAATAAACGCATAATCCTGTCAAGCCTTGCCATTCTGTGAGGTAAAAGGTTTAAAAATAAAAATAAATCCATCTTTATCTGGGGAATGGGTAGGTTTTTAGTAGAAATGAGCCGTGAGTCCTCAGTGAACGGCTGAGACGGCAGAGAAACACACGGAGCGTCCTGTACGACAGCGCCCCCTACTGGTACAGGTTTGGTCGATGCGCGTGCATGTTCAGACAATGCAGAAATTTGAATTTCATTGGCTGAAAAATGTCGGCGGCAAGAAATAATGGAAAGGGGTCTCTAGGAGGAAGGAGGGTCTTCATCAGAATGACAGATGTTGTGGAACTCAACCCATAGATCATAGTTTAGACCTGAAATGTCATTTAGAACATTTAGAAAACTTTGATACAGAGAAAAATGCTCCAGAGTGCCGCTTTAATGCTTAAATTTGACTTTAGAAAATGAGTCAGATTGAATGAATGAATAAATAATTTCTGTTTGGACATCTGAACATAATTTCAGCAAAAAAAATGATATAATTACAAATTCAATGTAGGCTCTCAACAAATGTATATATATATACACTCACTGGCCACTTTATTGGGTACACCTTGCTAGTACCGGGTTGGACCCCCTTCTGCCTTCAGAACTGCCTTAATCCTTTGTAGCATAGATTCAACAAGATTCCAGAAACATTCCTCAGAGATTTTGGTCCATATTGACATGATAGCATCACACAGTTACACCACCACCACCAGCCTGAACCGATGATATAAGGCAGGATGGGTCCATGCTTTCATGTTGTTGACACCAAATTCTAAAATCGAGACACATCAGACCAGATGTGTTTGGCTGATTAGTAATTTGTGTTAATGAGCAGTTGGACAGGTGTACCCAATAAAGTGGCCAGTGAGTGTATATACATATACTCATATGTGCATATACATACACACATATACATACACCATACTGTAATTGATGTGTTGAAGGAAGAAGCATAAGCTTTTATAATCTTCAGCCCTTTATCATATCACGCAGCCCTAATCCAGAACATGTTTTACTTTGTTTAATGTGGAAATACTTCTTAGAGTTTTGTTGTGAATGTGCTTTATATGTTGTTCATAACTTATTTTATCATTCATTATGACACGCAGAAATGTAAATTATTCACCCTTTCAATAATTACACACAATATTCATCTCAATTTGTGTGTTTTCTTTAGGATTCCTAAATAACATGAATTTAGTTTGATCAAAATTCAGTGATGAATTGTTTTTATCAAACCATTTTTTTACTTTAGACATTTCTGCAGAAAGTATTTCCATTACCTCATTTAATTTAGCTTGTCTTCTCCAATAAGGGATGTGATGGATGTATTTTTTTCCCAAATAAAAAGTAATATTTACTATGGTTGTTTTGCAGGTCTGAGACCTACGGGCCTGTTTACAGGGTAAACTTTCTGCATCATGTTACCATGTGTGTGACCTGTCCAGAGGCTACAAAGGTAAACACCTGTTGCATTCATATTGTCAAAAAACAGTTAGAAAGTTCATGCACAACAGTACAGCAGCATATAGTGCCACTGCAAAGAAATAAATGATGAAGTGTTGAGAGATTAAAGTCGAAATACTTCAGAAGAAAATATTTTTTAAGAGCAGTAAGTGAGAGTACTGAGTGTGTTTATACAGAGTAAAGTGTAAGTCCATAAAAGTAGGTTTAGTTTTACTAGAGAACAGCCTCAATATAAACTAGTTTCATTAGCTTCAGATGTTTTGAGGTATGCGTGTATGTTTGAGACTCTTATTGTGAAGGATTGAAGGAAGTTTTTTGAGTTCCGTTGTGGAGGCTGCCATAGATTTAGACAGAAGACTGAAGCTTGTATTCAAGAAAATACTTATTTTTTTATGGTGCACTGTACTCATTAAAGGCACACCCCAGTGTTACAACATGCAAACATAACAAATACAGTTGGGTTCAGGAGCTCAGTGGGGGTCTTTTCCATGGGCTATTCCTAAAATTGCCTACTTGTGACTTTTTCTCAACATGGTGACTTTAATCTCAACAGTTCCTCCTTATCTTATTTGTCTTGACAGTGGCATAATATACCATTGCACACTGGAGAAGTGTGAAGCCACCTTAAGATAAAAGCCCCAGGGTTATAATATATTGTTGGGTAATGACATAAAAATAGCAATGTTAATATTGTCAGGTAATAATGTTCAACTTTTGCTCTCCTATCCCCAGATTTTTTAAGCATTTTTTAGTTTAGTAGCTGTTTTTTCCAGTTAAGTTCATGATTCAATAACATAGGGACTCTACCAAGCAGTTGACCTGCCAGTCTAAAGGTTAATATTTTATTGGTTCTTGTTTCAGGAAATCCTGATGTCCCCAAAGTATCCCAAGGAAAGGGTTGTCTACAAGAGGCTCTTTAACCTGTTTGGTGAAAGGTAGCTGTCAGACTGTCAGCGCTGCTTAATGTGTTGCCAAATTACTTACTTTATTGAAGCAATAATAAAAAACAGGACAAAGTCTTTTTCTATTTACTGGGTTTATGAGCTGATATCATAAATTGTTGCATTAATAATTAGTTTCAGCGAAATATTTCTAATCTTCCTGTGTGGTTTTAATTAAAAAGTTCCTCTTTCCTGTTTGTTTTGTAGATTTTTTGGAAATGGACTGATAACAGCATGGGATCATGAGCAGTGGTATAAACAGCGCCGGATCATGGACCCTGCCTTCAGCAGCTTGTGGGTTATTCAGTTTTTCAGCATTATGCATTTTACATTTATTTTCCTGAAGTTATATTTACATTTGAATAGAATGTTTCTTTCTTTTTTGTTGTGCAGCATCATCTGTGTGATTGATTCTTCCTCTGAATCTCTGGTTCCTTCCAGGTACTTGCGAGGTCTAATGGGGACCTTCAATGAGAGAGCAGAGAAACTGATGGATAAGCTCGGAGAGGTTTCTGAAAATAAGACGGAGGCCAACATGCTGCACCTTATCAACTGCGTCACACTTGATGTGATTGCAAAGGTATCATCTGTTTTGTGAGTTGACTTGATCAAACAAATAAATATGATTTTTTATTATTATCTAACATCTCATAGTCATTTTGGTGATAAGATTGTGGATTCTGTTTAACTATAGATCATTTATCAACGTTCCTGTCTGGGTTCTTCCTCCACATTGATAAAGGATAATTGATCTGCTCACGCAACCTCACATTAAAGGGACTCTGAGGCATTTGATAGGGGATTTCTACACCCTGCGTTTGTTTTTGATGCTGCTTAAGTTTTATGGGAGTCTTAGTTTGTATGTTGGTAAAATACAGATTTTTGTCTGTTTTTGCTGACTCGTCACACTCAAATGTTTCAGATCAGCAAACAAATTTCAGCATCAGAGTAAATAACCCGAGTAAATATAAAATGCAAATGAAATCATAATTTGAAAGCGATGATTTCATTTATTAAAGAAAAAGCTATTCAAATCAATCTGGCCCTATATGAAAAAGTTTTTGCCTCCTAGATGTAATAACTAGGGATGCACCGATATTGGTTTCGGGCCGATACTGATACCATGTACTCATGCTTGTTAAAGTTAACCGATACCAGGAACCGATACCAGTATCGTATCGGGTCGATACCGATTTTTTTTTCTATTTTGGGTTAACTTTAACAAGTGCGAGTATATGGAGTCGGCGCATCCCTAGGCCCCACAGGCCCTAAATGTAGAGACGCCACTGTTTCAGCCACATTGGAGGGTTTTCCAACATGACCGGCCTGTTTAAGGTCAAAGGTCGGACATTTTCATTCTCCAGCAAAGCAGCCCCAGACCATCACACTACCACCACCATATCTGACTGCTGGGATGATGATGTTTTTCTAAAATACACACTTTTACTACAGATGGAACAGGACACACACCTTCAAGAAAGTTACACTTTTGTCTTGTCAGTTGACAGAATATTTTCCTGGAAGTCTTGGGGATCACCATTTTGTAATTCATGTTTTCACAAAGGGGGCAAATACTTTTTCACATAGGGTCAGGCTCGTTTGGATAATTTGTATCCCTTAAACCAGGGATGTCAAACTCCAGTCCTCGATGGCCACAATCCAGCATGTTTTAGAAGTCTCTCAGCTCCATCACACCAGATTTGAATCAGTGGATGATTAACAAGCTTCAGTAGAGCTTGAGGACTTCCTGAAGATGAATCAGGATAAGTACTAAACCTTGTAGGACACCGGCCCTCGAGGACTGGAGTTTGACACCCCTGCATGAATTCACCATTAGAAAACTGCATTTTATAATTGCTCAGATTATCTTTGCCTAATATTGACATTTGCCTGCTGATCTGAAATGTTAAAGTGTGACGAGTCAGCAAAAACAGAATAAATCTGCAAGAGGGCAAATACTATTTTCGCGTCATGTGGTAAAATATAGCTGGTCATTTTTAAATGTACTACTTTCCATCTGTGTCCTCTAAAAGGCTCTTTATGATTCTGTACTAAATGTGTTTAATACATTTCAGGTTGCTTTTGGCATGGATTTAGACCTCCTACAGAATAGTTCACCTTTCCCTGAAGCCATTGCGATCTGTCTAAAAGGAATGTTGTACTATGTCAGAGACGTTTTCTTTGAGGTAATACTTCACTTTTCTGGAACATACAAAACAACAACTGTATGAACTTTGTGACAACTTCAGTCTGTTGATTCCAGTTCAAACCAAAGAACAGAAAATTCGTTAAGAAAGTAAGGGATGCATGTCACCTGCTGCGCACAACTGGAGCTCAGGTGATCCGAAAGAGGAAGGCCGCCATGCAAAACGGCGAAGACGTCCCAAAGGACATCCTCACACAGATCATCAAAACTGCTGCCACAGGTTAGAATAAAAAGTGAAAAATCATAACAGCAACAGTTCAAGGACTTTTGTTGATACTGCTGATAGAATTCAGTTTAACATTAAATAACTGACTTGTCCAATTTCTTGTTACGAGAGAAGAAGTCATGACTGAAGAAGATGAGGAGTTGATGTTGGACAATTTTGTGACATTCTTCATTGCTGGTGAGTGCTGGAAAATTCTCCAAAAAGACGTTCAGGTAGTAGGTTCCAGTACACATGGATGATATCTGGTGTACATGCATACTGGCGAACAAGTTATGTGCACCACTCTTTATTGACATATTTACTCATTTTGGTGATTTTTCTTTTTTTGCTGCAGCAGCACTTTTGTTTTTTGCAAAATCTTATACTTGAAGAAGGTTCAGATTAAGAAAATAAACCAAAAAGCCCCCCCCCACACACAAAAAGTTTAGACAGCATTGTTGTAGTGTGACGTATATGTAATTATTTTTGTAAATATAAATTTAGATAAATAAAAACACTTTTTTCAGTCACTTTTTACAGAATCCAGGTGTATAATTTAAATAACTTAGAGATTTTTTGCGTGCAAAACATGACTGGGAGAGTATGTTTGTTGTTCATCTATCAAGTTTCTTAATCACAGGAGATACAAGAAAAAAACGTAACTAAAATTTAAATAATTTATTTATTAAATATAAACCTGAAATGGCTTTGAATTAGGGCTGCCACGATTCGTCGATTAGTCACGATTACGTCGACTATTAAAATCGTCTCCGACGAATGTAGCAGTCGACACGTTTTTAAAGCCATTTTTTACTGCCTTGTCTGCCATTGTCGTTCGGACTGCAGCTGCTGCAGCACGGCGGAGCTGCGTCCTGCAAAGCTCCTGCTGCAGAGCATTGTGCCACTGCTCCGAGTTGTGGTGCTCAGAGCTTCGGAGCTCAGAGTTGCGTTGCTCCAAGCCGCGGTGCCCCGAGCTCCAGAGCTACGTAGCTTCAGAGCCGCGGTGCCCCGAGTTGCGGAGCTCCAGAGCTGCGTTGCTCCAAGCCACGGTGCCCCGAGCCGCAGAGCTCAGAGCTCCAGAGCTGCGTTGCTCCAGAGCTGCGTTGCTCCGAGACGCGGTTTTCAGAGCTGTTGAGCCGCGGAGCTCAGAACTGCGGTTTTCAGAGATGCGGAGCCGCGTGTCTTCAAGACGCAGTGCTCAGAGCTGCGTTGCATCAAGCTGATGAGCGGCGGTGATCCAAACTGCGTTGCTCCGCGTGTCACTGTATGGCAATCCGTTTTAACATTTAATCAACAATTGGACCTCTCTGTTATTCCCATTTTATACAGCAATAACTAGTTTATCCTAGTACTAATTGTATACATGGAGCTCCAAGCCGAAGAGCTCTGAGCTGCAAGTCCTGCAGAGCAAAACTCTGTGCAGCAGCTCCATGAGGCAAAGAGCAGTTTCAACACTTTCAGAAATAATGTTGCACTTTATGCTACAGTTAAAGATTGCTACAAGCTGCAATTAAAAGTTTTACTATGATCTTGTCTTCATTTTTATTAGCAGATACCCTAAACACTTCAAGCTGTAAGCTAATGATGATTACATAAGAGCAGCTGCATGCTGCGGTGCAATAAACTGTACATTTTAGTCCAATGTAGCGTCATCCGATTAGTCGACTAATCGCAAAAATAATCGTTTGTGGCAGCCCTACTTTGAATCTTGTTAAACCACAGCTCCCACTATACTGCTGGTGAACGTTCCCAGTCTGGTTGATGTGAACCTATATTGAAATTCAAGAGGGGTTGAACTTGACTTTCAACCTTGTGTGAAATGTAGAAAAGTATATCAACTAGCCTACAGTTAGGGTGGCAACATGTTTTTTTTTTCCAGTGACAGCTGCCACCCTGTGCACCCCCCTAGTACCACCTAAGGGTGAATGAGTTTTGTGAGTCTATGGAGCAGGACTTTTGTTAGACATTGTTCCTCATGGGAACAGAGTGCCACTGACCTCAACTGAGAATATAGTCATGCTGTGGAAGATGGACTTTGAGGTTTGCCTCAACCCAACACAGAGGTCTGGGGTGGAGTTGCTGTAAGGGACTGGTGCTTTATACAAGACATGGTGTCCACTCCCTGAGCTGAAAATGTCTTTAGAGACATGGAATATTTCACTGGTGGTGAAGGAACATTATCTTGTCCAGGAGGTTGAGAAATACCATCAAGGAACAGCCAAGTTCAACCTGACACACAGCGTGGGTTCTGGAATGTTTGTGATAGAAAAAGACTAAATCTGTCGACACTTGTTTTTAGCAGGGAGACACATTTGAAACCAACATTCTAATTCATCATTGATACAACTTTCAATTTTTCAGGTCAAGAAACGACAGCTAACCAGATAGCGTTCTGCATCATGGAACTCGCAAGGCATCCTGAAATACTGGAGAAGTAAGAGATAAAAAATATACAGTTTGTAATGTGGTGAGTGAAAAATGATTTTCCAGGAATTGTTTCAACTTTTCAGATTGAGAAAAGAAGTGGATGATGTCATTGGGATGAAACAAGACATAAGTTATGATGACCTTGGGAAACTGATCTACCTTTCACAGGTTCACACATGAATAACCATTGCTCTAGTATTCTGACTAGCTTTTCCTCTCATGTTTATTCATGTACTTAATGTTAGAAAGTCTGTGATTTCTTTCTTTTAACAATGATTTTTCACAGAATCGTTGCCTCAGCATACTTTAATAATTCCTTTTGTAAATGACTAATGAATCACTAATAAAGGCATCACATTGTAACCCTCCTACAGGTGCTGAAAGAAACCCTGAGACTCTACCCAACTGCTCCAGGGACGTCCCGCCAGAGTGACGAAGACATGGTGATTGATGGGATCCACATCCCTGGAGGAGTAGGCATTATGGTGAGTCTTTTACTTCAGGACTGCCTTAATCCAAACAGATGGTGTCACAAACTTAGATCTTTTCAGCAGATGTTTCTTTAGTAGTGTAATTCGTTATTTCATACATTTAAAAAGCTTTTATTAAAAGTCACTAAGTTCATGCAAAGGGTCAAGATTTGTGCTGTTCTTTCTCAAGACCTCTGCAGTTCACCCTGGCATGCTGTCAATCAACTACTTGATCAGATCTGACCGATGGCAGCCCATTCTTGCATCATCAGTGTTAGTCAGAATTTGTGGGTTTCTGTTAGTCCACCTGCCTCTTGATGATTGACCACAAGTTCTCAATTAGATTTGGGTCTGGGAAAGTTCCTAACCATAGACCCAACATTTAGATGTTTTCTTTCTTGAGCCACTTAGTTCTGACTTAGCCTCATGTTAAGTTTTGATTTCTGTAATTCCCTTAATTCAGTGCTTTAGATTTTTCTTTTATGTGACTTGTGTGAAGCGTACACAGTAATTTGTTTCTCTTCTAATTCATTCATTCTAAATGGAGTATCTGTGTGGGTGTGACTGCTGAGTTATGGGAACCTGGTGGCCACTATTTCTCCAGTTAACTATTGTTCATAATGGACATTTGTGCATGTAGTTCAGCGGCTACGTAACTGGGAGGATGGAAAAGTTCTTCAAGGATCCACTGACGTTTGATCCAGACAGATTTCACCCAGATGCTCCAAAGTAAGGAGGATTTTAACGTTCTTTGGATTTTACTTTGCACATATTTTGTCTTGTCAGATGAAAAGAAGGGAAATGGTGTTTCTTATATCTTCTTTCTTTCTTTAAAGACCTTATTACTGCTACTACCCGTTTGCCCTCGGTGCACGCTCATGCCTGGGACAGAACTTTGCTCAGGTGGGTGGGACAAAGCACCAACTTATAAAACCACAAGTTCAATCAAAGCTTATTCAGTTGCGTGTTTTCAGATGGAGGCTAAGGTTGTCATGGCGAAGCTGCTCCAGAGGTTTGAGTTCACCCTCGTCCCAGGACAGTCCTTTGACGTTGAGGACACCGGCACACTGAGACCAAAGAGTGGAGTGGTTTGCACCATCAAACAGAGAAAATGAACGCCAAGGGGGGTTAAAGCTTGATGGCCTAAGAAAAAGTATAATAACATTAAGTTGCTTAGACTAGTTATGTGTAGCTGGTTTGTATGTTTGCCTCCAGGCTGAAGTTTTTAAAACTATTTCAGTTTTTCTTTTTTTTAAATGACTTAACAAATAAGATTGTTTTATAATAGCTAATTTTTCACATTTATTATGCTTATATTAAATATATGTATATGAACAATTGATTTAAATATAAAAAAAAGAACTTTTCTAATATGCATGGATGTAAAAAGTACTAAAATTATGTACTCAGGGTGGAATTTGGTGAAATTTGACTCACGTACAAGTAGTTACCAGAGCAAAAATCTACTCAAGTAAAAGTAAAAAGCAACCTATTCAAAATTTACTTTGAGTAAAAGTTATTAGTTACTTTTGGACTGAGTAAAAGTTATTAGTTACTTTTGGACTGAAGCAGGCAAGTCTTTCCAGTTCACACGAGGGAAGAGATTTTTGATTACAGATCATTCTTATGGATGAACAGACAGATAGGATTTTATTGACCCTAGCTGTGTGTATACTGCAGAGAAAAAGACATGAAGATGATTTAAATGAAAGTGTTGTGGAATCTTAAGTCTGATTGGATGTAGGATCACTGGTAACATAAATTTATCACTCACCATGACTAAAGGTAATCAGAATGAAGTTTTAAAAAGTATTTTGTTAATATAGTTCTTTGAGATAAATTGGAATCCGCAGACCAGAGCTACAAGAATCAGAAATCTGCATCGGCCCTGAAAACCAAAACCTGCATCTCAGCATGTGATTTTACCTGTTCAGCTGTATGTTTCTGTCCAGTGAGGTGGAGGAGAGTTAAATGACATTCACTCTTTTATTGTAAGAAAACGAGACGAAACGGGGGCGGCATCCCAACTAGGGAGTCTCAGACCGTCCTTTCCCCGACCACCTCCACCAGCTCCTCCGGCAGGACCCCAAGGCATTTCCAGGCCAGACTGAAGATGTACTTTCCCCCACGGTGTCCTAAGTCAACCTGTGGGCCTCCTGCCAGCAGGACATGCCCGAAACATCTCCCCAGGAAGGCGTCCAGAAGGCATCCTAACAAGATGCCCGAACCACCTCAACTGGCTCCTATCGTTATGGAGGAGCAGCGGCTCTACTCCGAGTCTCTCCCAAATGTCCGAGCTCCTCACCCTATCTCTAACTAAGGCTGAGCCCGGCCACCCTGCGGAGGAAACTCATTTCAGCCGCCTGTACTCGCGATCTCATCCTTTTGGTCATTACCCAAAGCTCATGACCATAGGTGAGGATTGGGAGGTAGATCGACTGGTAAATCAAGAGCCTTGCTTTCTGGCTCAGCTCCCTCTTCACCACAACAGACCGGTTCAGCGTCTGCATCACTGCAGTCTCCGTGAACAGGTCTGACTTACTGCCGGCTATGCGGACCAAACTCACACTCCTCTGGTACAGGGACTGAATGGCCCTTGACAAAAGACCATCCACCCCGTACTCCTGGAGCGCCCCCCACATTTAAAAAATTGTACACAAGTAAAAGTACAGATCTTAAAAACTACTTAAAAAGTGCAATACACTAATATATTCCTTAATTACAGTCTGTGGGTGAATGTAATGTGTTACTTTACATTTTTGCTAACATGTAACTGATGAAATGAAAATATGGAGTTTCTGTGATTTTGTAACAAAATAATATTTATATAATTCCATGCACAATAAAATTATATCACATATCTCTCCTCTGTTTTCTAGTGTTTTTGTAAACACAGTCTGGTCAGATTATTAATAGTCAAACAGTGGCTGATAATTTAATTAGCCTGACAAATGTTTTTTTTTTCTTCTTTATTCAACTAGAATTTAAAAGGACAAAACAAATCACAAAGGTTTGGTGAATCTAAATGAAAAAATATTAAAAAGTGAATCTTTGTTTTATTTAAATGAAAACAATTTAAATCTGAGGTCATTTATGTTTTGTTACACCAGCTTCATTGTTGCTGTTATTTTTTTTTTTTGCAACTTAATAAAGATTCCTTTGTTTTCCAGGCCTGCACCACAGTGGAGGGTTAGAATGAAACCAGTTCAGGTTGAGAGGCCAAATAATGATGTTATTTAAACAGATATTTGTAAAGGAAAACTTCAGCATTAAGAGTACTCACTGAACCATTTAACAACAATAATAATCTTCAAACAAAGAAAGGAACTGTCTGATGGATGTCTAAATTTAAATAAATGCTAACTTCTTTAAATTAATGCAAACTTTTCTTTATAAATGGATGTAAATATCAAAAGAACGCATCACTCAATTCCACCCAGCGGTGTCAGTTTAGATACTTTGATAGATTTCAGTTTGTTGATATTCACCACAGATCCTTCTAAATTCTGTCTTCCTGCTGACTCCCATCTCATCATCCACCTGTTGCCTCGTGGAGCTAGGTGGTGATGCTCTGGATCCGGTACCTTCACCTTCTGTGACAAAAGACTGATCAGATGAAGGATCCACTGGTTCCTCATTCTGAGGCTCAGCAACAGTGCCTGGGGGTCTCACCTCATTGTCATCAGCACCAAGTCCCTGCTCAGCAGCAGCTCTGCCATGCTCTTAGCTAAGTGATGATTCGATGTTCAAGCTGGTCCTCAAAGATGAACTTGAGGGACAGTGATGCGATCATTCAGGACCAGATGTGGAAGAGCTGCCCTGGTAGTCTGCAGATGTCTTCCTGTAAGAATAAAGAAAAAGCTCTAACTATATATATCTATATATTTTTTAAGTTTACAATTCTTTTTCCAGTTAAGTTCAGTAGCCTATATTATTAAAATGTGCTAAGTAGTTGACCTTCCTGTGAAAAGGGCTAATAACATGATGGCCTAAATAACTGGTGAAAAAGTGACTTAAAAATTTCCACCTCAATTTATTTTTTATTTTTTTACTGTGATGAGGTAAATGTACCAAAATAGAACTTGAAATGTTAAATATGGCAAAATGTGGTTATTTGTTCTGTTTTGCTTTACCATCAGTGCACCATGTCCACCCATAACAACAAATAACCTGAAATATGGCTGAAACCAGGAGGTTACTTCTAATGCGCTGACTGACCCATCAGTTATCTACTTTAGTATCTTCTGTGTTTAATCAAGTCGACCGTTTGGACTTCAAACCTGAACTTGATGTAATAATTACTATACCAGAGGTCCTCACTAGGATGTGTGTGTGGCAAGAAAACGTATTATATAATGACTGGACAGGAAGTTTAAAGCAGATGTCAGGTTTTTGTGGTCAAAGTGAACTTTTCATATCATGTAATTTGTTTCCACAAGATCTCAAATGTATTTCTTGGACATTGGCATTGGTACTTTTATTGTGTAATAATTTTTAATGTTTATCTATATTTTGTTTTGTTTTATCGTGGTCATATTTACTATCTGATCAGCACTTTGGTCAACTTCTGTTGTTTTCTTTAAAAGTGCAAAAAAAAAGGTTCACGTGGAGTTGAGGTGAATTCTCATATTATAAAAACTTTTTAAATAAAATCTCCACTCTTGTTAAGTTGTAATGTTTATTTTAGGCATCCAAAATAAAAACTATAACCTCTAATGTCATTTTGATAATCCAAAAACATTTTAACATCATTAAGGAAAGAGTATTTATGTTATGACTAATCAGACAGAAATTTCAGACTTCTGTTTTTGGAATAAAGACTGACCAACAATGTAATTACAAATATCTATAAATCCATTTTAGAAATAATAAAACAAAATTAAAATGATAGTCAACACCACATTGTAGGTTTTAAAAAGTGTGAGTTTCTCTTAAGTTTTTTTTTTTTTTTTTAACATATTGGTCATTGTAGATATGAAAAAGTAACAGTGGATTTAGGGCTTAAAGGTTTATACAAGTGCTATCAATTTAAGGAAGAATGATGTTTGAAATATGTGAAATGTTTATTATAGACCAGAAGAAACCCATTCTGGAATCAATAAAACAATTTTTAGGCATTTGCATTAAATTAACACAAATTCTACACAAATTAAAAAAGTTTTAAGATATTAAAAATATTTGTATTTTTAAATATAATCTAAATTGTGAGGAGGTTAAAATAAATATTTTTATGATAGTATACTTTAGATATAATTAATTTCAATTTTGCTGATTTGAATATATATTACTGTATTTGAGTGGTTTAATTATATGTCACAACGGCTTGCCCTACTTGTTACTCTGCAGGACAGCCAAAATGGCAGTTTTTCATGTACTGTTGAGTTTCGGGATAAAATCGGTCACAATTCTGTTGTTTCTCGTTTTCGTGGCATTTCTGTGTTACTGTTTGTATGTGAAATACATTCACATGAAATATGACCACATTCCCGGACCACCGAGAGGCAGGTAAAAAAAAGAAGTCATTATGTTCGTTAAAAACAATTGTTCTGAAATTAATTGTGACGCACTTTTTTCCGTCCTAAAGTTTCTTCTTGGGACATTCTCCGACCTTTATGAGGATTATGAAAAATGACGGACTCATACACGATAAGCTGCTAGAATGGTGAGTTTAAAGAATTCTTAGTGTTTGGGGAAGAAAAAAAAACATTTAGCTTTATGAGGATATGCTTTTAAGCTGCTTGGTCATTTATTGTTGTTTCTGCGAGAATATCCCTCCGTCACGCTGCTAATTGGATTTAATATTTGCATTTAAAACTAAACTTTAACATGTCATTTACAGGTCTGAGACCTTCGGGTCAGTTTACAGGTTAAATGTTCTGCATTACGTGTTCGTGTGTGTCACCTGTCCAGATGCTACAAAGGTAAACACCTGTTGCATAAATGCTGCAAAACTAACGGTTCCAGAGGCGACCTGATAAATGTTGCCAGATCTGGAGAGAGAATCAAGCATCGAGGGCCAAAGCAAGGCTAAAAGACACTATTTACCACACACACACACACACACACACACACACACACACACACACACACACACACACACACACACAGAAGCATCTACATTTGCCCAGAGAGCTGCCTTTTCTGTCTTTTAAAGTGATAATATGCAACTTTTTCATATTTTTAAATCTTTTCCTTGAGCCAGTGTGTGCTAATATGACCCTTTACAAAGTTAATGAAAAGTCACTTAGCCCCATCTGGTGATTACAGCCGGAAAACCACGATTGCAAGATCTCCGTCGCCATCACGGTGTCCAGGAAGTCACGTGTCTCAGGAGGGTTAGGCTAACCCAAAGTGGCTAGCTGTTATGCTAGTGCTGGAGTGTTTTTAGCTCATGATTCCTGCCTTTTTTCAATCTCTCCCTACTTGAACACAGCTGATTTATTTGAAGGAGTAAATAACCGCTCCTGTAGAAAACTATGAAGGCTGAGGAGACATTTCAACAGGTAGATATTGGCGTTTAGAAGCTGAAACGATCTGGTAACTTGTTTAATGCAGTAATTTAAAACGGACACCAGAGGGAGCCCAAAACAAGCAAAACTGCATATTATCACTTTAAAAGTGATTTAAATCCACCTGATTAAATCAGTTCTGAAATATTTTTCCAAGTAAATGTAGCAGTGTATTTAAAAGCTCTTTTACCAGTTCAGTTTGACTCTAGGGACCGACAGATGGAGGGCAGCACTGGAGTGCAGACCAGGATCGCCATTATTTAATATTTTATTGGTTTTTCTTTCAGGAAATCTTGATGTCCCCAAAGTACCTCAAGGATGATTTTATCTATAAGAGACTCTGTAACCTCTTTGGCCAAAGGTCAGTATTGGTTAATAAACTTTTATAACCTTCTTTTTGATTTCTTAAAAATATCCCTTTACATGTTGTTTTTCAGGCTTTTTGGCAATGGCCTGGCAACATCACGGGATCATAAGCAGTGGTATAAACAGCGCCGGATCATGGACCCAGCCTTCAGCAGCTTGTGGGTTACTTGGTTGCTGCTCATCTTATATTTGATGCCTTTTGTTTTTCTTTATAGCTTCTCTATGCAGTGTATATTTGGGTTTTAGATGTGCTGGTGTTTTGGTTTGAAACTATAATTCCTTCCAGGTATTTGAGAGGTCTAGTTGGGACCTTCAATGAGAGAGTGGAGAAACTGATGGATAAGCTTGGAGAAGCTGCTGATAATGATACAGAGGCCAATATGCAGAAACTTTTGAGCTGTGTTACACTTGATGTGATTGCTAAGGTATCATCATTTTTACAGCTTTTTTCTTAAAGAAATTTTGATGAAAACATCCATTTTTATTCAGCTATTATATGTTTATGTGCTAAATTTCAGGTTGCTTTTGGCATGGATTTGGACCCCCTGTCTAAAAGTTCACCTTTTCCTAAAGCCATAGAGATCTGTCTAAGTGCCATGACCTACCATATTAGAGACTTTACATTTGAGGTAATGCTTTTTGTTCAGTAATAAAATGTTATAAACTATATAACAATCTAAGTCTTCTTATTCCAGTACAATCCAAAGAACAGACGATTCATTAAGGAAGCGAGGGAAGCATGTCGCCTTCTGCGAAAAACTGGAGCTCAAGTGATCCAGGAGAGAAAAACCGCCATGCAAAATGACGAAGATGTCCCAAAAGACATCCTCACTCAGATCATCAAAACGGCTGCCACAGGTTATTGAAAGGAAGTGCAAAATCTTAGAACAATTGTAGGAATTGGAGGTAATTAATCAACTTCTTTAATTTCTTGTTGCAACAGAAGAAAACATGACTGAAGAAGATGAGGAGTTTATGTTAGACAATTTTGTGACATTCTTCATTGCTGGTGAGTCTATTTTGTATTTGTTTATTGCAAAACAGTTGTTTAAGTCCATGCTTCATTTGTAAAAAATCTAATTTTATTAAAATTCTATATATAGATTTAGAAATGATTTTATCCAAACGAGTCCAATCTTGACTCTGTAGCTATTTACAGCACACATTTACCATATATAGACATGCAGGTCCTCCAACAATAATTCACATATTTGAGTGTTTTGTTTTCCTTTTTTGCAATCAAACTAAAGCGTTTTAAAATCAGACTTTAAAGGAATTATATTTAAAATTTTGATTGTAAATCTAAATGTTTTTAGTTTTGAGTTATTAAGTAACAAACATCAAAATTTGGTGATAAAACCCAAAATGTTGTGCTCTGCAGCATGAATTTCCTCAGCAGGACTTAAGTTGATAATTTGGTGATTTTGAAGTGGTGTTCTATCATTTATCTACAGTAAGGACCATACCCACTGGAACAAGACAGGATCTGTCAGCTGGTTGCTTCACTATAAAATAAAATGTCACATTAATCTGAAGTAAAGGTTGATGTAGAAGCTTAAATCAGCTCTACTGGTTTCTTCCGTGTTAGTTTATGGCTAAATTAAACATGCTAACAATTTGTGAATCGATTGGGCGTTACGGACAGATTACTGGTACTTTACCCAAGCAAACGTCGGTACTGTGAGGATTCGGACAGTGTGTGTAAACTTCTGCTATATTAAAACAACAACAAATACTACAAATTTTACTACAACACAAGTAAATTGACTCCATCTGCTCCAGAGTTAGCTCCAGTTAGCTGCTGTTGTCTCTCGCTGCAGCTCAACTGAAAGCTGAGCATCACACTATGTTAAATAGTATCGGTTCCATAGTATCTGAATACTTTTATGAATACATGACCTTAGTATCTGACCGGTATCGGTGCATCCCTAATTTAAACCTCAACAAGTGTTGACCTCCAGCAGGCCCTGGAGTGGTTTTCAGCCAAGTGTAGATAAAGATTTGCTCCTCCAAATTTGAGACCAGGGTCCTCAGCTGAAAGAATTAGGTTTGCTAACTTTGTGTTGGGAGGGAACAACTTCCTCAAAATGGTGGAGTCCAAGAATCAAGAACAACAGTTGCAACCATTGGACCAATAATTGCTATTCAACACTGATGTTTACCCAGAACTTCATAATTATCTAATGTGTACCTTTTAGGTCAAGAAACAACAGCTAATCAGCTAGCATTCTGTGTCATGGAACTTGCAAGACATCCTGAAATACTGGAGAAGTGAGAGATAAATTACAGTGCACAACAGTTTGTTGTATAGTTCGAGAACAACGGTTTCTGAAATAGTGTTTAATCTTTCCAGAGCGAGGAAAGAAGTGGATGATGTCATTGGGATGAAACAAGATATAAGCTATGAAGATCTTGGAAAACTGAGCTACCTCTCACAGGTAGGTACGCGAACCATGAATATACAAAAATTATGATTACATTTTTTAGCATCCCAACTGATGTTTTGTGTTTGTACGTGTATTCACTGTTATTCTTGTTATTTCAGTGTTTCTTTTCTTAACTTTTATATCAGTTTGCTTTATGACATGATCTGTTTATTCTATTTTATTACAAGAGCCTCACATGTTACCCTCCCACAGGTGCTAAAAGAGACACTGAGAATGTACTCGACTTCTCCAGGCTTATCCCGTATGCTTAAGGACGACATGGTGATTGATGGAATCCACATCCCTGGAGGAGCCATTTGTCTGGTGTGTCTTTTGCTTCAGCACATACTAACGTTGTAAAGCAAATAGATTTCCACAAGAACCTTGAGAACACAATCATAAGTACATCAACTTTTCCAAGCTCAGAACTATGTATTTCTTTGTGGCCACAACAAGACATTTGGACTAATTACTGTTCTATACTTGTAGCTATGGGCAGGTTTTAGGTGTAAAAACACGTGGTGGCTTCAACTTTGCACACGTTTGACCAACATCAAGAGCAATTCCATATAAGATTTGACAAGAAAAACCTTTAAGGATTGCTTACAAATCATGCCCTACATTAATCAAAGTGTAATATTTACTTCTGATGATCAGTTGAGCTCCTACGCAACTGGGAGGATGGAAAGGTTCTTCAAGGATCCACTGAAGTTTGATCCAGACAGGTTTCACCCAGATGCTCCCAAGTAAGAAGGATTTTACCAGTCTTTGGATTTTACTTTGCACATATTTTATCTTGTCAGATGAAAGAAGAGAAATATTGTTTTCCTATCTCTTTTTTTAAAGGCCTTATTACTGCTACTACCCGTTTTCCCTCGGTCCGCGCTCATGCTTGGGACAGAACTTTGCTCAGGTGGGTTTAAAAAAACCTAATAAAATATCAACATCATGTATAATTCTACAACATGTGGAACAATGTTTTTTCAGATGGAGGCTAAAGTTGTGATGACGAAGCTGCTCCAGAGGTTTGAGTTCACCCTCGCCCCGGGACAGACCCTTGACATCGTCGATACTGGCATGTTGAGGCCGAAGAGTGGAGTGCTTTGCTCCATCAAACACAGGAAGTGAAACTTAGTGGGGTTAAAACTCTATGGCAGAAAAAGAAACCAGAGTTTTTATGTTTTCTTTTAGTAATTAAAAAATATATAGTTGATAAACAAACCTTAACAGTAATATATTCTTATGAACATCTTCACCTAATTTTGCATATAACCTTATTTTATCTCAGTGGAGTAAATTTTGAATGACACCAGATTAATTTATGTATTTAATATTTACATAGAAATACTAACTATAATGTATTTTTTCCAGTTAAAATAAAGTTCAGCTAAAGAAGTGATGCCTAACATTCATTTTGTGTTTAGTATATTGTTCATTATTATTATTATTTAAAAAATCAGTCCTCTCTGTTCTCATCATTTATGACAGTGGCCACATAGGGGCGCTGTCATTTTGTTTAGAAATACTAGGAATCACCTGCACTTATCTCTTAAACAGTTTATTATGTGAAAATAATAATAAATGTAGTTGACTCCATTGCTGTGTTTTTACATAATTATACCAGGTTTTGGGTGGTGTCCTGAATGTGCTGTACTGTAGCTTTAAGAGGGCAGATTTTTGTGTATTTACATATTTTAATTAAGATAAACTGAAACATAGAAGTAACAAATACTTTTGTTTAGAATGTTCTGTTATGTAATCTGTTCTGTTTTCACAATTTCTGACAATGTCCACATGGTGGCGCTGTTACTTTAAGCAATTTCAATAAACTCAGGTGAAATTTTTATTTTCTGCAAAAAGATAAAAATGATGTAGTTTGGTTTTAGGGTGTAATATATATTTTAAATTAACATAGGGGCGGTTTTTCCAATTTAAATGAAAAAAAAAATGTCGATATACACAAGGATATTTTTATTTAAAAGTAAATTGATGTATTTCCTTTTAAAAAAAAGTGTATTTTGAATTTGAATTTAATTTCTTATTAAATATTTAAAATCTTCACCAACTCAACTGAAAGACTGAGCCCTCAGTTGGACTCACTAAACTTCACAAAGAATCCAAGAAGAGCTCCTGTGTGAACTGTTTCTATAACTTCTTTCTTTTGTAACATTTAACATTTTAGTATTTTTAGGTAGTAAATTGTCACTGTCATGTTAAACCTGCATATCTCCATTTTCCATTATTTTTATGTTTTTACATACATCTGCTCTGATGGTCAATTTCCCCATCCATTTGTGGTTTTATGATGCCTTTTCAAAGAAATATGTCAAAGAGAGCGTGCAAGCTTGTGATGATCCAGGGTTTGTTATCTGTACAAACACACACAAAAACATGTTTTTTCCCTGAAAAGTTGCATTTCTGAAGATAGAAGTTTTTTTCCTGTCAGCGACAAAATCAAAAGTGAATATATTTCCTTTCCCATCTAAGTAAAATACATTTTAAAAATTTTTATAAGAATATATAATATATTTTTATATAAAATAACACATTTTGAAACCAAATGCTGCAGTGAAGTGAATGAATGAGTGAGTTTGAATGAGTGAGTTTGAATGAGTTTATTTTGATTGTACACAGTTATAACATTATATAAAATTATTAATTCCTTGTTATACATAATCAGAGTTTGAGCTTATTGTACATTCATACTTATCCTAGCTTTCACAATCGAAATTGGGATGGTCTGAAGCCGAAGTCAGTTACCAAAGATATTTCTTTACTCCAAAAATGGTTAAATTAAAATCCAGTCTATCAAAAATAATAATTATTTTATAGCAAAAGCCCAGTGTCCTCTTTAGGGAAGGCTACCGCGCTCTTATTATTGTGTTATTATAATTATTTACCCTATTCTCTGTTTTCCCGATGTGTCCTGAACGCGTCGTACTGTCTCTTTAAGTGGGCGGAGCTTCACGCTGCGTGCTCTCCATCTACCTGCTCCTCTCCTCCGTCTTGATTGGCCGCCTTTGAGCCAAATCCTCTTGAATGATTTCAAACCCGAGTCTCTGGACGGGAGGAGGAGGGCTGAAGGTTTGCTGCTGACTCCGAGCTGCGGAGTGGAGCACCGTCTCATTAGGGAGCTTTTATCCGAGGAGGAGCTGCTGTTGACGGAGCTGCTTTGCTTAATATTCTTTTTTAAATTAAATCAATTAGTTTTATTTTGATATTAATGTGGAGTAATGTGCACTGGACTCATTTTAACCTGATTTCTCGTGAACGGATTGATAAACACCAGAGTTAATTGGGATGTAACAGTTGTTTCTGAGGTTTTCCTTTCGGTCCGGGTTTGCCATCACATCACATCAATATTTGGAGATCGGAGCATTCATTTGGACAATGTGTTCGTTTTTTAACACGATTCCACAGCTGAGGTTAGGTTAATTCAGGTTTCTTTTTTATTCAAATCCAAGCTGCAGCGCTCACAGACTTGAGATCTCTAAACGTAAACATGGCTAAAAATCCATCCGAGGATGAGCTGAGCCAGCTGACGGACGAGGACCTGCAGCGGTGCACGAAAGAGGAGCTGGTCAGGAGACTACGGAGGGTCGACGGCGAGAAAATGAGCCTGATGATGGAGCACGGCAACATGATGAAGGACATCAACAGGCGGCTGCAGGTGCACCTGCACGAGATCCGCAATCTGAAGGAGATCAACCAGAAGCTGCAGGACGACAACCACGAGCTCCGGGAGCTCTGCTGCTTCCTGGACGACGACCGGCAGAAGGGCAAGAAGCTGTCCCGGGAGTGGCAGCGCTTCGGCCGCTACACCGCCAGCGCCATGTGGAAGGAGGTGGGAGCCTACATGATGAAGCTGAAGGAGCTGGAGGCCAACCAGGAGACCGTGCTGAGGGAGAACTCTGAGCTGAAGGAGATCATCCTCATGCTGGACGAGGAGAGGAACGGGGCGGGCTCCAGGAGCTCCATAGACAGCCAGTCCAGCCTCACCAACCTGAACGGAGGCTCCGGGACGGTCCGGGACGTCGGGGACGGAAGCAGCACGTCCAGTACGGGTAGTGCTGGCAGCCCGGACCACCACAACCACACACACAAGCCTTCATCAGAGAGCAGCAAGATGGGTCCAACCATGAGGAGGTCCATGGATGACCTGTCAGCACCACACCACCACAGGAGCATCCCCAATGGACTCAGTGGTGAGTAGACTCTGGAAACCATCTTCATGTGGAAGAGGTCCACCAATGTGCAGTTTACTATGACCAATACCAGCCTTTAGAAATCAGGACTGCACACTGAGAATGTCATCTACCCACAATGCATCACGAGAACATTTACCATGTTGTTAGGGGATGCAAAAAGGTTTGGGTTTTGAGGGTCACCATCCATCCAGTTTTCTCCAGTAAAGGTCCCAGAGAGTCTATATCCAGTGGTCACGGGGCGAGAGGTGGGGGACACCTTGGACAGGTCTCCAGTCCATGCAGGGACACACTGGACAATTTAGAGTCACCAGTTAACCAAATCATACCAATGTCCACATGATTACTGCAGCCAGCAGTCAAAACATGCCAAGGTAAAGGTAATACAAAATTACCAAATTTCAAGATATCTTTAAAAAAAATAACAAAAAATTACTGACAAGACATAATGAAGTTATTAAAGCAAGTCATAGGAATTTACAACAAGCCTAAATAACTATAATTATAGGAAACATTTAAAAAGATAAATGTCTGATTTAAACAACACATCTTCAAGGCCACAACGTTTTAATTTCCATCTATAGTTTTTGCAAAACTTAGTTGGAAGGCTAATAGTATGGTTGTTATGGTTACGTAGTCTTGTGATTTGGAATCGGCCAGTAATCAGCATGATTGGCTTAATTGGTGATTGATATGAATGTCAAAAATAATATTTAAAAAAATCTGATTCAGTTCTTGAATGTATATAATTGACAATGAGCAATAACAAATCTGATGTTTTTCCCAGTCCTTGAACTCACCATTTCTACGGTAATTCACACTAGCAATAACAGTTTTAGAGCAACCAGAAACATTTATTTATGAATGCTTAACCTGGACACCTAAATAAGTAAAAGGAAATATGAACAGGCCTGGTTGGATGTCATCAGACTAATCTGTCTACCTAGTTTGACCATATTCTCTCTCTTCTTGTTGTTTCGTGTAAACTGATGAATCAGCCACATGACTTTCTTATTCCTGATAGATTAACACCACCAGACTGTTTATTGTTTGTCTGCTTCTGACTGCTCTGACAACATGTGCCGATCAGAATCGGATTACCGTGGGTTCTCGGCTTAACCTCACTGTAGAGTCTTGATTGGGGTGATTATAGGGCACACACACACATATACACACACATGCACCCACAGCATCTTTAAGAGGCTGTTTCAGTTCCTCACTGACCCATCCTTTGAGTCTGCACTGATTTAGGTCACTGCTCTCGTGGCTCTCAAGGAAGAGGGCCCTTACAGCTTTTAGATGGAGGATTTTTTTGGGGTCGTTCGCTGATTATCGCTGCTGTCTCTGGCAGTGACAGAGCGGTCATCTCTGTGTGGAAATGCGTGGCACGGGACCAGAAATCGGTGTCCCTGTAAGACCTAAATACACGGCTGAAAGCCTCATGCAGGGATGAAAAAATAAAAACATGCACTGATGGAACATGAGGACACTAAGCCTTGCCCAGCAAGCACACAGGCGCACTGTGATCTGTTTGGCAAGTGTAATAAACTCCACTTTACCAGAGTTTTAAAAAGAGAAATCCAGCAGAGACTTGTTTTTTATTTTACCCTGACTTTTTTATCAGACGTTCCTGGAATTATGTGTAAGAAAAACAGCAGGAGGAGGGTATCTTACGAGGGAGAGACAACATTTCGAGCACTTTTTGGCTTTAGTTATGTAACGTCACTGTTGCGTCTGCACTGGCCTAGTGCTTCTTGGAGCTGCTGTTTCACTATGAGTTGTGTGCCCTCGAGACGTTGTAACAATGGTGTACAAACACACGACTACTGGAAAGGCCCGCTTCATCTGAAGGCGGGTTTTCACTGTCATTGTTTGAACCCGTGCGCTGGTAATGAGATTGATTTTTATCTTGTGAAATACACGGCAGAGCGTCACAAATCCGTCTGACTTTTATGTTCTTGTAAACAACTTCATTTAGAAAAGAACAGAGCAGATACCGACGCCTCTAATAAGAAAAACGATGCAATTTTCCTTCATCCTAAATTTACTGCAGCATGTTTGATTACTTTATACCAAAGCGTGGATTTCTAACAGTCATTGGTCCTTTTCACCAGCACGGATTTACTCAGTTGGCTGCTTGAAATTTGAGTGCAGCGACCATGTTGTGAGGTCGGATCTCCCCATGGTGTGAGGTCTAGAGAGGCTTTATTTAATGCTGTCCAAATACCACGGGCTCCCCTGGGCATTTAGGGGACAAGCTCGAGGATCGCCACTCAAGTGCTAAATGAACAGCATCTGTCTGGCTGCCAGACACCAACACAGTCAGGAGGACGGAGAAGAAAGGGGATGAGGCTAAAAATAGTCTTGTTGGTGTTCATAAGTTGGACTTTTTGTCTTATTGGAGGTGTGGACGTCTCATCTTGTTGGATTTTAAAGGCGAGACATCCAGGAAAGGGATGGACTTTGGTGGTGCTGGGGGAGTGGCTGAGTGGTGGTAGGAGGTTGGTTGGGAGGCTTGAGAGCGGAGCGGTGGGGGCTGTTGGAGGACATATTGAGCTCTGGGTTTTGGCGACATCCCACTGTCTGCTTAATTGAATTTCTTGAGCACTGGCACATCTGTCTACCTCCATCCCCCCTAACTGTTTTGCTTCGTCCTGAGCCACTCCAGTTTGTAACAAAACAGCACATAAATCAGTAAGAGCTGCTTTGACCGTCACCATGGGTTTCATAACCTACCGCATAACGTCTGCATTCAATTTATGGAACCAAATTCCCATCAAAGACTGCCTGAAATACGACGCTGTCATTGAGAGTTTGCATCAAGCTCCCTTATTGTGCCTTATAGCTGTAGATTAACACAAAGTGGTCGAGGGAGACAACGAAATGCGGCTTTGACGATGTCCAGATGAGCTGCTGATAAGGATCCTCTCTGCTTGATGACCTTTAGCAGACCCCCACATGTTCCCTGGGCCTTTTAGCTGAAAGTGGCTTTGAGGAACAAGTCCTTTTAGTTCAGCAGATAAAGGCACTCTAAATAAGCCAGCGGATCACATTTCTCTCCCTCTCATAGTGCGAAAGCAAAACTATAAATTGCTTTGTAGTGATTCGGGATCTATCAGCAGGATATCTGGCCCGCTGTGCTTGTGGCTTTCACTTCTAAAGTAGGAACTCTCGTACACTTATGTACCATTTTCAAAAACAAATAGTGAATAAAGCATTGGTTTAAGAACCAGTTCTTTTCCAGCTGTGCAGGGACATGTTTTTCTAGGAAATGACACAGCTGTGTCGTTTGATTCAGGTCCAACTTCTATTTCTTGACTGGAATTAATGAAATGAAAACGGATTCATAAAAGTTGTACAGTCATTTTTATTCAAACGGTTTTTCTTGTAGCTCAAGCCTTGATCATTGCTGACAAACGGTCATCTGTTACCACAGATTCAACATATCAAGCACAGAGTTCTTAGTTGGACTTTTTACACCTACATTTGGGTCATTTAAAAAAAAAAAAGGTCCTCAGTGTTTTATTTATTGCCACAAGCAAACCACAAATCTGCCATAGAACCTCCCAGTTTTGTATCACATTAAAGATTAATGGAGCATTTACTGCGTAGTCCCGCTGTGGCTTGTAATCTGACCACCGATGGGTGTTAACCGCACTGATTTAAGTGGTCCACTGTCCCTCTGAACGTATTGATTAATGCTGGTGATTGGTTCTACCTTGACCATTGAATCTTGGTAGTATTGCTTTCTGGTTTGTACAGCGGTGAAGGATTTTGACATCCTAGAAGAATCCCCATCTATACATGAAACACACAAAACTTACACACCTGCACCAAACCAGAGCAAGCTAAAAACGTTGGCTGTAATAAAATTGTTTAATATTAGTGTTCTTGTCTAGTCAATTCTAAATGCACCTCCAAACGACCTTTGACCCTTTGAGTTTTAGTCAGATTGCCGTTTGTGCATAAGGATTGCACAATCCATGTATTCCAGTCTAAGAGTTCCACATGTTTACTGGAGTAGATTGGATCTTCTGGGTTTGTACAGTTTATCTCTCAGTCAAACTGTGATGTGTTACCAGGGAAACATAGTTAGGACTTATAAAACCTTTATAGGGTTTGTAGAGGCCTCTGGTTTCCACATTGGGCATTAATTCCTTATAGTTCGCTCCTCATCATGAAATATTCTGAAGTTCTTCTGAAACAGTTCAAAAGGATGACTATCCACTCCCTTCTCACAGCTGTGAAAAAGGAGTGGATAGACGTTGTTACATGAACTGGGTGAACTTTGCTCTGATGAGCCAATGAATAGCTATAATAAAGCTAATAATAAATCTAAAACTATGAAGTTTGGAGTAAAATACACAAATCAGAGAGACAAGAATCCCAGGAAACATTTCCATGCTTTAGTTATGTAGCTTTCACTCCATCTACTATCAACTCATTCACCTGTCTAGCTATTAGAAACACGTTTGATAAGTTAGTGATTCACGTTTCTGTCGAGGTGTGTTATTAACACTCCATGTCACGTGCATGTTTCATCCATTGTTCAGCTACTTAGAAACCATTCCTTCTGAGTCACCTCTGAAATCTGTCTAAACCAAACTCTTTAGCAGCTGGACTTTTGTTTGTCACCATAAACTCCTCCACCTCCTCTTTTACCTTTTACCTTCTTTTTGACTCTTGGGGAGTGGGTTAGTGACGCAATGAATTCGTAGAACCAGCCCTCCCTGTTGGCCAGCAGTGTGTGTGTGTTCACAAATTAGTCAGTGCCTTGATGGTGACCAAAGCAGGGTGCATTCCTGGCATTTTGAAGTGTAGAAATCAGGAATCAGACTTGTGACATTTTATCTTGTGTTGAGTCAAATCATGCATCGGGACTGCTTTGATGTCTAAGAGTCAAAGTCCAGTTATTAACATGTTTTGTTCTGCTTTTATAAACTCTAGAGTCACGCCCAGCCGCTCTGGAGTTTCTATTTGAGAGTTCCTTTCATTCAGAGGAAACTAGAAGCTCGGCAGCACAATAGCGTTTCATTCTTGGCACTTGTTTCAAGTCATTGTTGCATGTCTGAAAGGTCAAAGAAAAAAAGGGAGAAGGGGGGTCTCAACTGAGCAGGAATCGGATGTTTTTGTCACTGATATCCTGTTTGTCCACTCTTGTGTTTCTCTGCTCTTAGGTGGTGGATCTAAACTAGGGTTGGGACCAGTCAGGGTGTTGATTTGATCTACACAAATCAAATTAACTTAAACCGATTGCAGATTGCATCATTTTGCCAAAACTAGTTGCTGAGAATCTTTGTTAAAGTGCCCATGACATCGGTTTCCATGTTTTCTGACTTATCTATCATGTTGCAACGTTGAGTTCTCACCTTAAACCTGCCAGAAAGAGCAAAAAACGGCGTCCATCTGTCTCCTAGTACAGCCAGTGAGAAGCTCTTCCAGATTTCAGACCCAGGTTTCAAACAGTTTTTTTCACTCCAGCCCGCTATGAGGTCATAGTGATTCGGACTTGCTTATATGGTCAATTCTCCTCCCACATGCACGTTCACAACAACTGGAGCGAGGCAGTGCCGCCGCCATTGCCCATAGACCGTGTAGTGTTTAGTTTCAGTTTCGTTTCTCTTTCACGTGACGGCACTGCCCCCTGCTGCAGCAGAAGTGTCAGGCTGCCAAATAAGGAGAAACCCAGCAGAACCGGAAGGCGGCGCTTTCTTCTGATCTCTGAGTTGCTCGTTAGGAAATAATTACAGCGTATTTTGAGTTATAATGGTGCAACGCTAATCTAGAGGCATCAAAGATTACACCTGTTTAATATAAAGTGATTTAAATATGGAGTCACAGGCACTTTAAATTGCTTCCTGACTGAATACTTTACTTTTATTTGGGGTGTAACGAGTCTCTGCAAGTGTAATCTAAGTTCTGGGTTTTTGAGGATCCAAATGTAGAGGAATGACGGAAGCATGGGGATCAGAACTGAACTCAAAATACTTTAATAAAGACAAATACACAAATAATACACAAAACCTCTGAGAAACCTAGGAAGCTCTGGGAGGACAAAACCATCAGAACACAGCAGAAAATCAAGAATATCAGGATTGGTAGGGAAACAGGACTACAGCTGACTGACAGGGACCGAATGAACTGGAGTAGTGCATATAAGCGGGGCAGGTGATTAGTGGAGTGCTGAGCAGGTGGGTTGATTAGCTGAACGAGGAGCAGGTGTGCAGGGAGGCTGAGGGGAAAGCTAAACTAACCAAACTAAAGAGGCACCGATCCTGACAAGTAGGATATTCTCTCCATCTGCACAACATGAGGAAAGAGATGCTGTGATGAGTATTTAATGAGGCTAACTTGCTACGTTATAGCTAATGCAACGTTAGCTAACTTTTTTCATCTACTTGATAGAACATCTAATCCAGTCCAGCTGCAGTCTTTATTATCCTGACAATACAGAAACACATTACTTCCTTATAAATCCCTTCACAATAAAAGCCCCAGGCAAATGCATGTTTTTAAAATATATATTATCTCTCCTAAAATTCCCCTACACTTGTAAAAACCCAACAGACTGAATGCTGGGTGCATCATGTTTTTGTCCTGCTGATTAAAACCAGCCTGTTGTACAGTATATGAGTTCTTTTATTATACAGCAGGCATTGAACTCTTTTTTTTTTTTTTTTAAGTTTTCCAACAGAGAGTCAGGGATTAAATATGTGACTGAGTAAAATGATGATTTTTAATATAAGTACAAAAAGATAAATGATATTATGGCACCAGAGCTGCGCATTCACATTTTGCATGTCATTTGACCAATCAGATGGACTCTCCCAACCAATATCATGTATTAACTATTGTGCAAACTCAAAACTTGAAAACCCACTGAAGGAATTCAGCTCCTGTTTGTAGCACAGCAGCTCTGAGATTATGATAATCCCACTAATAAGCTCACATCAGGTCTTGTTAGAACTTGTAGAAAAGTGCATCAGATAGTCTGAGTTTCCATGGATTTAACCCAGACATCTCTGGATTATGTTTCCCTGCATGCTGTCTGTCTGTGTGAGGCCTGGGCGGCTGATAAAACACAGATAGTGGAGTGGGAACTCACACACGCACACACACTCACACATAAATACACACAGGATAGGTTAAGAGAAAAGAGCCACAGGGGAAAACTCTCAGCTGTGTACTGTCAATGAAAAGCCTGCCTGTCAGGACGTCCCACATTCCAGGATAAACAAAAGAGGAAGTGAGTCTTTCTCTTCTTTGTGACACAGCAGGAATGACGACGCATGGAGAGAGGAACAGGAAGATGGGAAAACAAATGTCCTCAGGCGCTTTTTGAACTGTTTGCCTCGATGTCTTATCTCACCTGGCTGACAGACTTCCCATGAATCTTTTCCTCTCTTTCTTTCCGTCTCCATCTTTCTCATGATTCCTGTGAACCTGCTGTCTGATCCGCTCTCCTATCTGTCCCGTCAACGCAGCGCCCGGCCGACAGAATGAGGTTAGGGAGGCAGCGTGAATCCTGCCCACACGGACGCACCAGAGATCTAACGCAAGGGCAACAGTCAGTTCTTCAACAAGTGTTAGTCCTGCCACCTTTGACGTTCTGAGATGTATGACCTGTTCTTATATAGGGGAATGTACATTTATTATCCCAGAAGTCAACAAATAAACATTCAGATCCTTGATGTTCACAACTCTGCTTCCTCACAGGCAGTAAACATCGCTCAGCTCGGTCCGCCGCCCTTCTTTGTCCCCCTCCATGTCTGTGGTGATTTAAGTGGATGTCCTTCCTTTATGATTGTTGGGCAGCAGGCTGCTGGAGGGGCTGGGTCGCTCGGTTGCCAGAGCAACAGCAATGATCAGTGGGGCGAGTGGACGGCACCCACGCTTAGCTGGGAGCGCAGTGAAGCGGAGGGAACTGAGATGTAGGGGGGGTGGGTTTGGACCTGGTCGCCCTCCATGACGGCTGACCCGTGCAGAATGATGCCAGCTCCAGTGAGGTCAGCTCAGAGAGGGAGCCATGACTTTACTCATAAGAGACAAACTAAATCACCATGTGCCTTTTTGGGACTCCAGTTCAGCACATATTTAAAAAAATGTAACATATTTAAGTAAGTTTATGTAGAGCACCCATCACAGAATAAAAAACAATTAAAATATACAAACTAATGTACAGAAAACACGAGGCGAAGTGAGGATGGAGTTGGGTTCTGTTCTCAGACACTGATATGAAGACCTCACTGGAGCAGGAGTTATTTTTAACAAGCAGATAATTCAGACTGGGGACTTTAAAAGTGATGAGTGGATATGTCTTTATTATCCATCTACAGGGGTGTTCAAGGTGCAGGTTGGGGACCATTTGTGGCCCTTGGAGTGATTTTGTGCAGCCCTCAGCTTCAATTCGAGAAAAAAGTTTTGGTCTGCCAGCACAGGCTGTTAATGCAGACACTTGTTACTGTGGAGATTTTTTAGTATTGTGAGTAAAGTACAAGTAGAAGCTTTTAAACTTTTATTAACCAGTTAATTTCATAATTAGAGCTACATACCTTCACAAAACTTCTTAAAACTTTAAATCGAAATGAACTCTTAATTTATTTTCAGCACCAACAACTAGAGAACAAAACAAATCTTAGAGAATTTTCTTTTACGCAAACATCTGAGACCCATTTTATGTCTTGTATCTCCTTTTCTAACAAAAAACAAATGCCTTGTGCCTTTTAGTAAAATGTTGCATTTGTTGAGCTGGTAAAAATTTTAAATGTCAAATTAAATCATTTTTGCATTTTTTGAAATATAAAAAAGTGATTTTTGTCCCTTACAGAAAAACCACATGAAAAAAAATCGAACAATTATTCATGTAGTTACTAGTTTCTCTAATAAATACGGCTTTCGTTTCATGAATCAGGCTTCTAACAGGTGCATGAAATCCTTGAATTTTAATGTGATATTTTCAAGGTTTTGAAAGTGCTTGTATTTTAAATAAAGTGCTTAAAACTGAGTGAAATTTTCTGGTAGTTTAGTAACATTTCTGAGACTGATGTAAACTATTTATTTAAAGTGAATATTTAGGCTGTTAGAAATTGTCAGTATAAAACTGATTTTAATTTTCTACATTCCATCAAGTATTTGGACTTTTCTGTTTATCCTGATGCAGATTTTAGTGAGAAAAAAAAAACGTAAAAAAAAAATTCATTTCTTAGAGTGCATTTTGTCCTGTTTTTTGGGGCTTTTTAGTGTGTGCTGTTTATCATGTGAATTGCTCTTAATAAAAAAAAATGGCTTGAATTAGATTTTTATCTCCGGTTTCTAATTTAGAGGAAAATAATCTAAATTCTGTTCATTTATCCACTTTATTCTGTCTGGTTTTAAATATCTACCTGAGGTATTAACATCCAATGAGTCAAATTTGTCAAGATTCAAACTAAATAGGAAATGTGTGGCTCTTGACCTACGACACACGTACACAACGAGGAGCCACTGGATGGACCTGACTTTATTTAAAACATACATTTCACTGTGTTGTAAAACTTTTAGTCATTTTGTCTATGCTGGTTTGTTAAGCCTAGTTTTTCCAGACCTTGTGTCGTGCTCGTCCCCTGCTAACTGACTCAGCCTGATTATATTAAGAGGAACTGCACCCTTGACGCGAGCCGCATTGATCAGCGCCTCATGTCAGATGGCAATAGATCCGAACATCTGATTAGGATGCACAACAGGGAGTTGAAGAGTAAACGGATTCAGGTGGCACGGTGACAAAAACCCATCTGGGGCGGCACCATAAAGTCACCATCAGCAGTTCGATTCTGTCTACGCAACACAAACCGTGACCTTCAACAGTGGAACGGACACGGGTTACAAAAAGTCAGCAGCTCTTATATGGAACACATCAGCTCCTCTCTGGGTCCGTGGAGGAACAAGACGTTCATCTGGATTTTCTGCCCGTCAGCTCTCCGGTTCGGGTCGCTGTGACATCGGTGGCTAGAGTCAGCAGAGGTCTCGTCACCTTCATCTAACCTGCAGTCTAACAAGTATTGATTGTTTTCCTGAACGCTCGACTGCCTGAAAATGTTCTGGTAGCTGACTGAACCCCAGAAAATAAAATGCTTGTTGGGTTTTTTTTTTGCAAAATCAGTTGTGATGAAAACATTTTGAAACACTTGAGCAGCATCTCTTAACGGCATCACATGTAAAAGAATGTGAACTTGAACACTGAGATAGATGAGATAGTTTGGAGTTTGACTGTCGGATGAAGCATATGGAATGAATTTTACAGTCTGCAGCATTGTTGCTCCATCCTCTTGGAATGTTTTTTTTCTTTTTGGATGGTTTCAGGTAACATTTCTTTGCTGTTCTGCAGACCAATTTCCTCTTGCAGGCTGGTCTGTCTAACTAAACATTTCTCTGTTTTGGTTTGGGGGGTTCTTGAGGCACACATTTCTCTCAACTTGTTACTTTTGCACTGAGAGGACGCTCCTACTTTTGGAAGACATGGAACTGTGTGTGAGATGCAGAAACCGGACACTGGATTAAGTTTGAAGGGCTGTGCATTAAGGCCATCTGTTGTTGTAGTTTTTGTCACCCATGGTTTAAAATACTTGGTAAAACAACCAATTTTTGGTCTTTTTCCCAACATTTAGACTTTACAGGGCATCAATATCCCCAGTTTAAGGACCTGATAGTTGGATTGCTTGTAAAATTGCACCAAAATGGTTTTCCAAGTACCCTATCGGACTGATCCTGGTTGCAGATTTTACGAGCTGATCAAAGTTACTACCGGTATTTCTTGGAACCGATTCAAGCTTCAGACATTTGACTTTACGCTGTCGATCGTAAAGCTCTTATGGTATAAGCTGATAATCGTATAAAAATGCAAGTTCACGGAAAACGAGTTTGTTTGGCTCAATCAATAACTGGCAGTAGAGGAGGAGGGATGCAAACACAAAGCTGTTTATCTCCTCATCTGGTTGAATGTATCGTCACGGAGCTGGAGGATCTTTGTTTTGGCTTTAAACAATCAGGGATGGGCATGTGCTTATCTACTGTACTGTTATTATCAATCCAAACCTCTTCTTGGCCCCCCAAAACGTAATAACTTGACTTACTTTTGGATTTTTGTGATGCTAAATGGTTAGAGGAGATGATATTCTCCCTTTACAGCCAGTTTCAGTCCAGATGGCCCTCAAACTTCTTTGCATAGACTTGGTTAAATGTTCGATGAGGCAAACAGAGCCAGTTATTCATCTGACTTACACGCTGAGAAGAGTTGACACTCTTGACAGCCAATTATTCTCCTTTTCTGCTCCTTTGGTTCTGATTTTCACTCATCTGCTGCTCTTGGGAGAGCTCAGCATCAGCACATTTTTGACTCAGACACCGCCTTGCAATGCAAAAGGCAACACATTTAGCCTCATACTGGCTGAGAAAAACATCTCCAAATCTAATTTTAGAGACACTTTTGTAACTGGTATAATGAACATAGAGAATCCAGAGCAACGTACATTTGAATGTTTCTACATAAACAAAGCATATCTGTGCATATTTTTTCATATTTTTGTTTGGCTTAGTTGTTATTCTCATGGTCGAGATGAATTACAGATGTTTTGAAGTCATGTTATCGTCTTGACTTACCACGTGTAAAGGATGCATCTAGAACACCACATGCTGGGTATCAGCAGCAGCTGGAAGGACCACACCCTTAAGTTTGTAGAACTTTGAGTCTTATACACCTTGAGCTGGTGACTCATTTAAAACGTCACTTATAAAAGGGAAATGCTCCTCAGTAAACATTTTAATTATTGGAGGACGGACTCACTTATTAAAGAAACCACTGTGTGTGTTCAGGCTTAATATCTAGCTTTAGTTAAAATTTACAGTTTTATAGAAAAACTTTAAACAAAAATGATTTTTGTCTGTGTGGATTTGGTATTTCATTTTGTACATTTTTATCAGGATTGTTTAAAATAATTTTTTTAATGTAGCATGCCTCATGCGGCCACTTGGTGAACTACAGCAGTTTTTTTGTTTTTCTGTTTATATGTATTCATTTAGCAGACATACACAATTAGCAATGAACCTATCAGGCATGTTGTGATCTGTGGGGGAAACCGGAATACCTGGAGGAAACTCATGCATGCATAAGGAGAACATGCTTATTTCCATGCAGAAAGGCCACAGATGGGACCTGAACCTGCAACCTTCTTGCTCCGAGGCAACAGTGCTACCAACCACCATGCAGGGTGTAATTTACCACCCAATCCAACAGGCCAGTATTAATGTGTCGGTGTGTTTGTTAGCAAAACATATCGCAAACTATTAATGAAACCCTCAGAAAGTGATCAAAAGTTAAACATCTACAATTAATAACATTTGGAGTCAAACAAATCAAAATGGCCATGACAGCTTGTTTGTTGGCAAACACAAGGCTTGTTTTTGGCCTTTTGACATCAATTCTGATACTGCTGAACAGGATACAATGGTGGAAAAGCTAGCTAAAATAAATGGCTATAACTCAGTCAATTTTACAGATAACATTTGCATTGTGGTAGCTGAGAGTCACTAATGACACAAACTTGAGAGCACCAACAGGTCACATGAGATCGTTGTTTTAAAATTTCCTGTTAAGTCAACCACCCTGATGTTGGCAACTATCTCATGAACTCCTATCACAGGATGTACATCGACAACTTTTGGAATCAACCATTTTTTGATGGCCACCTCAGCTAATTGACCTTAGAAATAACAAATATGGCTCCAACTCAGTCAGTTTTCCAAGTATCGAGATCAGATTTGGTGTCGTAGTAGCTAAGAGTCATCCCCCATGGATATCCCAAGCGCTACGCATTGTGTGACGTCTTTGCTTAAAGTTTTGACAGTAACTCTTGGGGTGCATGAACCACCGGATGAATTTGAAGGAAACTCCCCAATTTTAATTTGTCAACCTGTGCATTTTGGAATCAACCCAATTCAAGATGGCCACCATAGATTACAAACACAACAATGGTTTTAGCTCTGCTATGTGATAGTAGCTGAAAGACATCAACTACACATCCCCTGAGTGCTAACTCCTGCATAATAGATTCAACGTTTGAACAAAACAACTGAATTTCAATCATTTTCAACATGAGGTGATCTTAGCTGACAACAGGCCTGAAAGGTGAAACGCTAGGGCGTCGATTTGAGCCTCATGTTAGTTAAACATTTATAAAACAAATAACTTTTTTAGATATGTAATACACAAAACGTATTATTTGAACACATCCATCACCATAACAGTCCACGCTATAATTACCGTCACAGTTAATGGTGCCAGATTTCTTTCTGAGTTTAGAGTGAAGATGCTTTTAAAAACGCTGCACGTGATCTTCTTGATGAATGCCATCGTTGGCCCGTGGCTGCCTCCGTAAAACCCATCCCTGTTTTAGTAATTACAATCATGAGTGGATAAGAGAAGCCAGCCGTGAGGAAATTTCAGAAGATGTGCTGCTGTGTGTTATCTTCCACCATGTACGCTCTCTATCTGGCTAAATCTCCTCTCAGTCAACAAAAGATGTAAGGGGATTAAACCATTGATGTTGTAGCTCTGCTCTGGCTCTCTACACAACATGGCAGAAGGTTTGAAGAGGATGGCTTAAAAGGATTTGGAAAGCGCGATCCGGTGCTCTATCTTTGCCCACCACTCTTTTAAACACATGGCACGTAGCCCTGCGTATGATAGGCGCCGCCAAAGCCGAGGCACCCTCTTAAACCCTTTACAATATCTAGTAAATGGCTTGTGCACTTGATGAAAATGTCCTTATTGGAGTGCAAGTCGCTGGCCTAACATGTTGGTAGGAAGGCTGTCTCACTGATTTGCTGAGCAGAACTCAAGCACGGACACAAGGTTTAAGATCCAAGTGCAACAGAGGACACTGCAGAGTAAGCAGCATTCCCCTTTTCGCTTGTTGCTAGGATACTCTGCCCTTTTTTCCATCATTATGGGCTGTGGCGTTCTGAGCCTTCACCAGCACCTCGTTTAGCTTCGCCCTCCTCGTCTGCGCTCTCTCAACCTGCTTTTCTGACTAATTTCTCCTGACATCTTTGTTGTGTTTTTCTTTAGGAAGCCTCTAAACAAGTTGAATCTTGTTGCGGAGGAATGTAGATAGATGCCGTTTCCCTGCTGCTGATTGCTCTAAAGCACTTCAAAGAGGAATGTGTACTCCGTACCTGTAGGGCCTTCCTGTAGTCGGCACATGCTCTACAAACAATAACGGTAAATGGAGGGAAAAAAATGAAAAAGGGAGGCCGTGCTGTGCGCTAAAGCCTCTGTAATCCTCCCGTCTAGATCCAGGCTGAAACAGAGATGAAGGGTATAAAGCGAGCAGTCTCCACACAGAAGTTAATAATTGACTGTTTGGAAAATACTGGACTAGATAACTCAAGAGAAAGCTGCCACTTGCAGTTGATTCCTGTTGTAATTACCGCAGTCGAGGCAGCGCGGTTCACCAGACGGGTGGAAAGGCTGACAGAGGAGGATTTTTAAGGGAGCCACACATCGGTGGCTGTCGGGGAAAATCACAGAAAGTCTTAAAGATGAGAAATATGTTAGAGAATGAAGTCGTATTGGAAGGAATGGTAGAGGTTTGGGGTCATGGAGGGTCAGTAAAAGATCTAAAGGCTCAAGCAGAGAGGATTGGTTAGAAATAACTTTAAAAAAAAACAAGATGAAAGAGGGAATATGATGCTCTAGAGATCTGACAGCGAGAGGAGGATGAAGTTGAGAAAGAAACCTTATTAAAAACAGGAAAGGCCTGAAAGCTCCAGACGTAGCACTGTACTGGAGGCACAGTGCTGTTTCTGCCTCCTGTTTTGTAACGCTTTATTTTCAGAGATCGCTCTGTAACAGTCTGTACCTGCTTCATGCTCGACATTTGAGATTCTGTATTATTTACTCTCCTGCATTCCAGTCTGTAACTTCATCCATAAAAAAACAACATTCTGCCAAAAGGGAGCGTATTTCAACACCGATGCAGCTTGAAGTGCATCCAGCTGCTCAGAGGCGGTGCTGTCATTAAATATCTCAGCGGTGGTCTGAGGTTGACTTATTTACAATCTCTTTTTTTTTATTATCATTATTTTCTATGAGTTATAAACTGTCAGCGTGAAATATTTGAAAATAAACTGCCTGTTGCAATGCTGCAGACGACTGCAGGGTGGGACCTTTACATTTCTGGGGAGCATCAATTCGAAGTGTGTGCGTTGACAGGAACTTGGACGAGCGTGGCGGTGGGCGGGGAGTGTTGTCATTATGTTGTAATAAAAACACTTGAGTTGCTTACGTAAGTTTGCGTCTGTGAACAATTCCTTTCTGCTGAACCACTACAAGTGATCCCACATGTGGAAGGAAGAAGTCAGGTGATAGACAGGTCCGGTTGGACTTTTTAAATGTTAAAGCTGCTGCCAGTGGCTCATTACGGTCACCATGGGAACTGTGGTCTTTAAAAAACAGGTGGCCACATACTCAAACAAACAGTTGCTGTGCAGAAACTCTAGGTTTTATTGAAATTCATTGGTTTGATTATCACACCTGTAAATTCTTGTATGTTTTTAGTGTTTCATGTAGGAGACAAGTTATTAACACCCTTCACTTCCTGTTTTGAAGAAAAAAATACTGAGTTCTTACAGGTAATGGGGTTGCACACACTCTGCACTCAATAATAAACTATAAGTCATAATGTTGGATGAAATATGATAAAATTACCTATATTTTAATGTTTGTTTGCAAACATCTTGGGTTTGCATATTTTGATGGTTTTTGTGCAGTTTGAAAACTCTGAGCAGAAAACTGCGACAGAAACTGGAACAACAGGAGTTTGAGTGCAGCGTCCTTTAATGAGTCACTTTTAGTTGCTCATAAGTTGAATTTCCTGACTTTTTGCTCACTTTCCTGACACTACTCGTATGAAACAAAGCAGTCCGTTCTTTATTCTTTGCGTGCTTTTAGAGATCCTGTAACTTTTCCCAGAAATACGCTGCCAGGTCACCATTCTGTCCCGGAGCGTGGCAAATTCACACCTACAGTGTAAATTTGTTACAGTCGCCAAATTAGGCCAGCCTGCATAAAAACAACCTGTGGGAGGGAACCTGAACGCGTTTAGCACAGGAAGAACGCCAGCGCTCTGAAAAGGCTTTCCTCAGATGAAAATGTTTCATTTTCTGAGCAGAGTCCAAGAAAATTCTGTCACAAACAAAAATCCAGCATATGTTGTAGGATACTAATCTGGAGCTTTTACAGTAAGATGATTAAAGGTTTGATAACCCTGCATTTAAAAAAAAGAGCTAAGGGCTTATTTAGATCCTGATTTATCTCGTTTTTTTTAAAGGCAAAGTTAAACTGTAGACATTTAGTATTAGTATGACCTTTATTTTGTCCTCTTTTGCACCCTGCTCTAATCAATAAGTGTTTTTTAAACTCTATTCTGGTGGTGATTGATTCGCTGCTGACCTGTTAGTTAGACCCAGTGAGTCTGAAGGGACCACCTGCTGATTGGCTGCCTTGTTCTGATCCATGTCACTCATCACTAATGTGAGCTGACGCAGCGACTCCCAAAGGACAGCTGGCTCCGCCGACCACAATAGATCCAGAGCTGAGGCCGATCCAGCAGAACTCGTTTTGGACTCATTGCCTGGTTCTGTTCTCCTGATGGAGGCGACAGTGAGAAGTAATGGTTGAAGTCAAACCGACCAACTGTGTAAATCAACTAAAGTCATTACCTGGAAAAATGTATTTACATAAAAGAGGTTTGACGTAAAGCTTATACTGGCACCAACCACTAGGGGGTGCTGCAGTTTCTTTTGGCTTTACACGTTTTTTTCTTTTGTTTAATGGTCAATGATGTGACTGGATTGTTTTGCTTTTACTTGCTGTTTAAGATGACAGTTTTTGGTGCATTAAAAAGCAATTTGATTTAGGCAATCTTTATCTAATTATCATTAAAATGATTATGTTGCGTGTTGCAAATATGCTCTTAGTTTGTCATGCCTTCTAAAACGGCCTTCCCCTTCTGAAGATAAACTCACATGCTTCTTTGTAAAAAGTCAGCACAAAATAAAAATACAGAACTTCACTTCTTCACAAACGAAGGCGAAACAAATGTAGTGCACCTCTATATTTTCAGTACAACCTTCAAACACCTGATGCAGCGTCCAGTGATCTGTTTCCATATGTTTCTTTTTTCAGGAGTCAACACTCTACATTCAGGAGTCAAATAGTTATGTACATACATTTTAAAATAACATTTGTTACAAAAATTGTATGTTCTTATACTCAATAGGTTTGAAATGAGGCATTTTTAGACATCTGTTACAAAAATATAAATTTAACTAAATAGTCTGTGAATTTTTATGGGGGTCTTCTTTATTTGATTAGGGTCAATCTATGCAGTTTTGGCTTGTTTTTAGCACCCCCTAGTGTCTGTTTGAAATCCCTGTTGTAAAAACGTTAGCATTGTTTCTCCTCAGCCTTCATTGCTTTCTACTGGAGCGGTTCATCACTCATTCAAAGAAATCAGCTGTGTTCAAGCAGGGAGAGATGGGGAAAAATCCAGGAATCATGAGCTAAAAACACTCCGTTGCTAGCATAATAGCTAGCCACATTGGGTTCGCCAAACCCTCGTGAGATACGTGGCATTGTGAGACTTCAGGACACTGGACCGGAGACCTGTAAAGGGTCATATTAGCACATACTGGCTTAAGGAAAAGATTTAAAAATATGAAAAAGTTGCAAAGTGTGCCTTTAAAAGGTAGTTTTAATCTCCATTTAACAGCTCAACTCTGCCATCTGCTGACAGTAAACTGCAACTGCAGCTTCTTTAAAACATGAACTCTGGACAGTATATCCCAACAAATAATCAGAATTTCAGTAGTGACCAATATAATTGAGAAGCATTTTGCTAGCTGTGAAGTTGCAGTTTTCCATTAAGCGTTTCAGGTATTTAACAAATCAAACAGTCACTGTGTTCAAAACTTTCTAAGAACGTGCAGAATTTATTCTAAACTCACAACAGTGATTTCCAGAACTCCATTGGCATCCTCAGCTTTCAGCTCATCCATCCCATTGCTGCTTTTTATTGTTTTTTATGGCATACAAAGCAAAGTGAACTCTTTCAAAGGTGGCAGCTGTTCGGTTATTAAACCCGACTTCTGGTTCTATCCCATCAAAGGATGCATCAAACTACTCGCTGTGGAAATGAGAGTCATGCATCATCAAACGAGAACATGTTGGCTGACGGAGGTCCTATGGAGGTCCTGTGCAGTAAAACTACCAGCTGATGAGTTTCCATTAGACTTTATGAGGTGTGTTAGTGTGAGTGTGTGTGTGTGGGCATGAAGAGTCCCGCTGTAGTCTTCATCAGATTGATTCAAGGCAGGTTAACCATCTGGCTATAAACCTCCAGTCTCACTCGCTAATCGAATTTGTTCCTGTGACTCTAAACTCTATGTGTGTGTGTGTGTGTGTGTGTGTTGTTTGTACAAGCTACGTTAATAAAGCTAATGGCTCGGAAGTTAGACACAGAGTCTAGGCCTATTAAAGGTGTGGTTTACTCATTTATTTAATACATTTGCAGTGTTCCCTAGTGTAAATCAATGCCTTATGAGTCATGTTTATAAAGAAAAAAGTTATGATGCTTCTATCCTCTGATGCAGAAGATTGCTGATGCAGAGGTGTGCTGGAAACAGCAGGATTCCTCATTATTATTAATGATATGCACACCTCTCGCTTCAGATTGGATAGCAGAAGCAAGGTTTTTCAAATTCTAGCATTTCAACCTCTAATTTCTATTAGACGCTAACGCTGAAGATCCATGTAAAAGATTGTTTTCATGTTCAGCCTGCATGAAAAGCTCAGAGTGACCAATAATAATCAGAAAAAACATGAAATAAACCACACCTTTAAAGAATAGATAGCTTCAGCACTGCATTAGCATTAAAGATCATTTAAAATTCTCCCCTCATCCTCGGTTGCGGTAAATAAATAAAGTCAAGAAACTTTTTATCATCCTATCAATTATAAAATCCCTAAAATTGAAAGCTGACAGGACTCGTAGATGTCATAATTCTTTAAAGGGCGTGAAAAGCGTTGATGTGTGGAACAAGACAGCTTGATGAAGTTGTTCATCAGCTGCTGCTACGTGTTTACTGGTATAATTAATCAGCGTCGTGTGTGTAGAGAAGGTTTACGCCGTTTTGATTGAATTCACGCAGAACGCTCAGCCTGCCAGGACGTAGCGTTAACTCTGTTTCTCTTGACCTCTCTGAACTCTGTTTCATGTCAAAACTAATTATAATCAGCCATGTCACGGTTATTACTTCATCACTTAGTCACAGTTATTCTCCTATCATAGAGGTCATTTTACATGATATTCTTAATGGCGTTGAATTGTCTTTATATGAATGTAGAATATCATGTAGAGCTTTTTTCATTTTGAACAATTTCAGTTTAAATTTTTTGTCAATCCACTATAACCCAATGTGTTTTCCTCCTAAATTATATATATATATTTTTTTACCAAATTCCATTTATTTCCATTTTTATGTTAGTTTAAACTTTATTGTCCCTGAACGGACGAATTTGTTATACAGACAGCAAAATAAATAATACAATCTCATTCATTAAAATCTGTCATCACAGGACAGAAAGGTTGGTGCAATATTTAAATTTGCTTGATGATCTGAAACATTTAAGGGTGACAAACTAAAACTAGGAATCCCAGATGGTGGTTAACACTTTGTATGTATAATAACTCTGTTTAGACCAGGTGACTTCACGCTGCACAGCGATCACGTGTTTCTCTGGGACAGTTATCAGCTACTGTACACAACACCACCATATCAACAGCTTTATACAAACAGCTGATGTGTTTTGGATTAGGGATGGGTACAGAATTCTGTACTTTTTAAGGCACCGACCGAATTCCGTGGTACCGACCGAGGACCGAATCACGTGATAGGAAACGGTGCCTTGTCTCGGTTCCTGTCCTCAATGATAACTTGTGAGATAGCGATTTGCCAAAACGATAACGAGACGCAGACGAGCTAAATGTGGCTATTTGATGACTAAAATGAGATGGGACTTCATAAGTATTCATCGATGAAACAAAAATGTTATTGTGTGGAGCTGTGGGACAATATTTGGATGTCTTTTTTTCTGTCAATCATGTGACCTCCGAGCATCATTTTATTGTGGTGGGGATGAACGTTGCTATTAGTTGCATGGTGCTGCTGGAGCGCTAATCTCAACGGATATTTATTCAAAGAATCCTTCTCGACAGCTTGTGAAAACCCTGCCGATTGATTCCACATTGTGTCCTTATTTAATCAACTTCTCAATGAGTCGTTTGCTTTGTTTTGCCCATCAAAACCACCGATGAGCTAATGGCTAGACTAAAAGTAGCCAATGGAGCTCAATGAACAGAGGGGTGATGTGTGCTCTTTTAGACTGATTGCTAGTTGTACGTTTATGAGTACCAGGGGAATCGTCGGACTGTTTGGTAGAATTCTGGATGCTAGCTGCAGCCCTAATCTGATTCTACTCTAGTTTCCTGCAAAGTCACAACTGAAACAGTTCTGTTGAGGACACTTTGAAGCAGCGAGTCAAAATAATTCTAAGTTCAACTCTGAAAAGCTCTGACGGGATTCAGATTGTTTTCTTCTCTGTTGGAGTATAGATGCACCCAGCTCTAAACATAAACTTTTTTTTTTTTGGGCCGTGTCTTTCCCATCTCCACAGCGTCTCTCATTTCTCTGATGTCCAGAGCATCACTCTAGTCCTTCTCCCGTTTCCTTTTTCTACAGACTTTATTTTCCCTGACGATCGCGAAGCATAACTGCTGTCGTCTTCATTTAGCTTCACCACAATGCTGTCTGAGCAAGCGAGCAGCTGCAGAGGAGCTCCGGTCCAACATCAAAATAATGTTTTAGCTGTGGTTTGAGAGGAGATAACTGTCTATCAGGGCAGCTCTTATGTATGATCTCATTCTCTCTGTGGCAATTATCCCACTAACAGCTCCTCGTGGATCCCATTTTCTCTGCAGTTGGTAAATCTCCTGATGCCACATGTGAACGTGCTGCTTATTGTTTAATCCGAGCTGGGAGATTTGTCCTCGTGCTTTAGGAACAGGTAACGCTCAGTGACTCATCACATTTAAATGTTTCAGATCAGCAAAGAAATTTCAACTTCAGGCAAAGAGAACCTGAGTAAATATAAGAGGCTGTTTTTAAATGATGACTTCATTTAAAAAAAAGTCACCTGTGCAAAAAAAGTTTTTACCCCCTAAAATGAATAACCGGTTGTAACACTCCATGTGGCAACAACTACAATCTCATTTAAGTGTGACGAATGAGCCTAAACAACATAAATCTGTAAGGGGGTTCATACTTTTTCACCGCTCTGTAAAACTCCAGAGCATGAGGGATTCTGCCTGCGCTTGCATGAAATAGCAGAGCTGCATGTTCAGGCTTGCCTGGTCTTCTCATCTCTGATTTACATAAAATAATGAAACTGATATTATTGGAGGAAACGGTAATGAAACTATTGCATGATGTCACTGGAAGGAAAAGATTGTTTTCACAGGAATTAGAGAGAAAGTCCCAGTTTGCAGATTGCATCAGATCCCACACGGGGGATGGGATTTTTTGAGGCCGATAATAAAGGGGTTTCAGGGTTGTGCTTATGGAAGGAACGTCCTCTGTGTTTACCGTCTCACTGCTCTGCTTACATAAGCACAACCTTTGCCAGCTCAGCAGTCAGTCAGACAGGCTTTAAAAGGAATGCAGATTTATGCAAACGAGGTTGCTTAGGGGTTTGGTGGTGGCGAAACCGTGGTAACGGGGAGAGGAATGAGGTTAAAGAGGGCCGCTGGCTCTGGGAGGACGTTCTCTACCCACAATGCCCTCTGGTGTTTGTTTACACACTGTGGTGGGTTGTGGTTAGTGTGAGGCGAAGCCAGGCGGCGCGGAAGCCTCATCTGGTGAAACGTTTGTGGGGTGTCGTGTTGACAAAATCTAAATGTTTACAAGGAAACATGCATCCAGATCTGGTTTGTTTTTTTAAGCTGATGGATGGATGCATAGATAGAATATAAACTGTATAAAAAATGTTCACATGTACCAATATGATCATTTTGAATGGATGTAGATTTAGACAGCTTCTTTCCAAAACTCTCATTTAAAGTGGAATGGACAGAATTTATTGTGTTGATATTTAGTTTTTTACATTGCTGTGGATTCTATTTTTCTACAGAAGCTTCTTAAAGGCACTCTAGGCAGTTTTGGCTTGTTGCACCCCCTAGTGTCCATCCCTCGCTGTGTGTCCATGTTTCAGATAAAGGTTTTCTTTGTTTCCTTGATGGCTCCACCATGATGAACACAATACAATAGATCTCTTAGCTCATATATTTGATGTCTGTCTTCAGCTCGTCTGTCCTGAGCAGGTTCTGAGGTGTGAACATGAATTGCCGTGAATTGTTACAGCTTCTCGTGAGATACGTGACTTTGTGAGACTTCAGGGCACCAGACCAGAGACTCTGAAGTTGCAAACGTGGTATTCTGAATACAAGCAGCAGTTGGGGCTGAGAAAGTTTTCATTAACCCTGTAAAAAGTCATATTAGCACATACTGGCTCAAGAAAAAATTACATAGTGTTCCTTTAGTTAGGGAAAAGGTTTCGTCACCACTTCATACGCCCCTTTTCTGATTTTTTCAGACAAACATAACATAGCCGTGTTTCAAGTCACTGGTTTATAGAACAAAGTGTTGACTTTTCTGTCTTCTAGTCGTTTTGCTAGAAGTTACCCAACATCGCCAGTTCCTGGTGATAAAATGCAGAAGTGTGAAGGAGATCTATAATGCAGCTGAACATGTATCTTCTAAATGAGCCACTTTCATAGAGAAATAAACATAATTTCCTGAAACAGTTTGAATTAACCTGTTGGAGAAAGAGATCCACTCTCTCTGTCCAGAGCAGGATAGGGTGAAATATACATTAAATTATTACATTAATCTTTTGAAAAATAATAAAGTCAACAAATAAATACCCATAATTCTTACAAGCAAAGGATTTATAATCCCTGAAACAAACCCTAAACAGCTGTAGGATGCAGGAGTGTATGCAGACAGAAGGGACTTTGCAGACATAAAGTAATCTGACCTCTGTCTTGTGTGCAAGCAGAGAGTGGCTCTCTGATTTAGAGGAATGCATCCATTGTAGAATCAGCAAGAATTATCACTGGGAACAGTTAGCATTAGCATTAATGGTTATTCTTAAACACAAAGAGCAGACATTGAGCAGGACAGAGAAGAGGTTTGTGGTAAGATAAGGGGAAACATCAGTTAAAAAATGTCAATTTTGCACGAGCTACATCACAAGTTGCAGCACAACATCCTTTAGGCGAACAATAGCCCGTGGCTAATCCATCTCCAAATGTCACTAATCCCTTCAGTTTTTGTCTCAGTGAATAGTCACCGTGCTCACACATGAACTGTAATTAAGAGTGTGGACCAAATATAAACCCGCAGCTTTGATTTCATGGGATTAAATCCAACCGGCTGCCTGATTGCCGCTCTCCTAGCCTAATCAAAAGATTAAGGACATGTGGGACGAGTCGCTCGCAAGTGGCCTGATCATATATGAAACAGGCCGAGACACCATAGTGTGACTGTTTACTACTCAAACTGTAATTATTCACTTGAGGCTGCTGTTGCTAATATCCTTAGCTGCTCTCATTCACACACAACTTTTGCACGTATGCAGTCATATTTTTAGTCCTCTGTGCAGGCCTGGGGGCGCGGGAAGGCGTCTGCTGACCCTGCAAGAGTGGTGATGGCGAACTGAGCAGACAGCAGAGAGATGCATCACTTTACTGGACAGAAAACGTGTGAGAGCAGCGAGACTCAGTTGTGTGTGAATGTCTGCTAAAGTGTCCGTAAATAAACAGGGATTCTGTCCTTCTCTCTGGCGCTGAAGTTGTTGACAGAACGATCAATAGGTGAGCGATTTAAAACGGTCCTCACAGACTCCTGATTCATCAGAGAGCGCCAACCTGACCTGAACACCACAGCATCATGAGCACACACACACACACACACACACACACACACACACACACACACACACACACACACACACACACACACACACACACACACACACACACAACACACACACACACACACACACACAACAAGATGTGATTATTACTGGTAATTACACTAAGCCGGTAATGATTCCCATTGCTTTATGTAAATAAACAGATTGATTTATGTTATAAAGTCTGAGTGGGGACATGAGGATCAGATCAAATACACAAAATAAAACACAAAGGAACTCTTTAGGCACCTTTAATTAGTCTAAAAAACCCTACATTTTTACTGTAACCACTACCTTTTGTGTTCTATTGGTCATTTGTGCTAAAAGATGTTATTATTTTCAGTTGCAGGCATGAAAGCATGTCTTGTACATAAAGCGAGGTCATAAAAAAAGCAGTTGGAGATTTCAAGCATCAAGTAACACAATAAAAACAGGCAAAAGACATGAGTAAAACAGCATGGCTTCAAAATAAGAATAAAAGTGTAGTATGCAAATTTAAGCAGGAGCCGGTGCAGCTGCTGTCAGACAGGAGTGATGTGGTTGGTGGACGGGGTCCTGGAGACAATACAGGCAGGCGAGGTCTGGACTAACTCAAGTTTGTTGATGGATTTCTGGAGGAGGGAATTAGAGTAATTAATGGGAGGTGTAACCAGGGTGTGAACAAGAACGGCAGCACTTTGATGGTGAAGGCAATGAATATTACGTAGATGGAAGTATGCAGCCTGAGTGATGTTACTGCTATGGGACAGAAATGATAACGAGCTGTCAGAATCTTGACCTTTAGACATCTCTTTGGAGGTATAATCTGACAAACCATGTAATCTAACTGTCTCCCTACACTGTGATCCTCCATAGAAAGTCAAAAAACAACAGGGAGATAATTTAACTCAGTGGTTTCCGAACTCGGTCCTCGAGGGCCGGTATCCAGCATACTGGGGACAATGGTGTCCTGTCCAAGGACAGGTGGCTTGCTGCAGGGGTTGAGGATTGGACCTAAAATTCTCTGACTGGAACACGACCTTCTTTTATCCTGTTGGGAATTAAATTGTGCAACAAAAGAGACTTCTGATCCACTAAAGTTTAGCAGATTTACCTGTCAGCAAACACCTCAATTCCCTACAAAGGTATCAGCTCTACAAGATGTTTTTTTTTTAATCTGTAACCGTGATCCAAACAGCTGGTAAACAGAAAAACAAAAGCTTAAGTCAACACTCGGGGTTATTCCTCCAGTCATTTGATGTGCATGTATGCATGCATGCACTTGGCGAGTTAGTACATGCTTCTTCTGCTTGGCTGCGCCGAGATCGGTCAAGGCCAGGCCAAGCTGGCCAGAGTGACAAGAGAGGAACAAGTTAAGTGGGCGCCCATGCTGCATTAATGAGGGGGTTAGCAGAACCTGGCAACCCATGCACGTCAACCACAAGCCCCTGGAAGGGCTTCAAAGGCTCAATTGGCTCATCAGCTGGCAGGGAGCTAACCCCGTCTGACAAGACATGGCACCCACTCTGAGGAAGAAAGAGCACCTCACCTCTACACACTCTGTGTAGGAGGAGTGTGTTCTGGAAGAAACGAGGGATGTTTTTTATGTGCATAGGAATGTGAAAGTGATAACAGCCTGGTGTTGCGCCACACTTGATTGCGCGCTGAGTGACGAGCGTCAAAGTTAAAATGATCGACAGCTCCTAAGCACCGACCAGGTGAAGTCAAACGGTTTGTTGATCGTAAGAAGCAAAGCGGATATAACGAACCAGTCAGAGGTTAGTCTGGTTTAACTAAAAATAAACATCAGAGCAGGCCTTCTGAATATTTCATGCGCTTTGGTGTATCACATGAAATAACACAGAAGACAGCTGATTGGTTGTGAGGGCGCCTTGAACCTCGACCACGTTCAGACAACAAATATCTGAGCTGTCTGTTGAAGAGTAATGAAAAAAGTTCATCTATCTGTGTTTGGGCTAATATCTAAACTCCTGAACCAACTGACCACCCAGAAACTACGACGAGTCAGATTTCTGAGTCAGTGACTCGTCAGATTTATCAATCAGGACTCCTAAAGTGTTGTAGACTTCAGGAGATTTACAAAAACCTGTAAAATATTTCAGTTGTTTTTCTTAAGTGTTTTTGTGTGTAAAAGTTACCCGTACTGTACCGAAATGCCTCCGTTTGGAATCTAAACTTTAGATAGTATCTCTGTTTCTCCAAACACAGGCTGTCTATCTACAGCTAATTATTTGTAACTTTACACAGATTTACTCTACACTTTGGATAAAAATTCCCAATTTGAGCATTTTTATTCATCAAGTGGTCTTTTAAACCTCTGAGAACTTTTTTAGTCCAGTGGTTCTCAAGAGTCGAGGTCCTGTGATGGACTGGTGACCTGTCCAGTAGGGGTGTGTGTGTGTGTTGGCAAGCATCTGGCAATATGATATGCATCGCGAATCACGATACAGGGAAAACTATTGTTGCAAAACTGTCATAGCTGAACAGAAAAGTTTAGCCTCTTTAGTTGTCTGTGAGCTGAATCAATTCACTTTATGCTAAAATGAGCCTTTAATGCTACGTCGTCATGGTTTCTAGCCACATGTGCTCACAAATTAGTTGTGTTGCTCGAGTATTTGACTCTGTCGTTGCAGATTTTACAGACTGCACAGCTCCTATATTCTTTACTACATTTCTTTGTTTTGAAACCAAAACGTGTCCACACATCAGCTTTGATAGCTGCTAGGGCCAACTGCATCCTCCACTTCATTCATCAGATAGCTGTGAGAAGTTGGCAACATTTGCCACTCATCGCTATTGCAAATCTCAATGTTCCGTGGAAGCAGAGGACTGCTGAGGACTAATGACTGCAGCCAAGAAGCGATCGGAGTTTGAAATCAAACATAAAAATGAACTAGAGTTAATTTTTGCATGTAGATTGTTAATTTAAAAATCGATATTGTGCTTTAAGAATATCGATATAATATTGCAGCATGAAATATTGCGATATATCAGTGCATTGATTTTTTTCCCTATACTGTCCAGGGTGGAGATGAGGCCATGACCTTAAACTGGGACAAGTGGTACATAAATTATAATCAAAATAATATATTGTTAGGCAAAGGTGTAGGATACCTGTTGTTTTAGTGTTGAGCTCATTGTTTAAATCAGTGATTCTCAAATGGTGGGTCATGACCAAAAAGTGGGTCTCAGACCCGTTTTCAGCGGGCCTTTAACTAGGGTTTGCTCAAACGTTTCTACTGGTTTCTAACAGGGTCTCACTTTGGTTTCCCCTATTTCTATTCAAAGCTAGGATCTTATTTAATGCCCTTTCTCAGGATAAATCCTGTTTGTTTCAGACTTGTGAGTTTTTGTTGAGCTGAGCTGTTTCTGGTTTGATACCTGGACGTTTTCTGGTCCAATTTCAAGGAATTCACAGCTGTAAAACTGGGCGTTGGCGCAAACAAAGGAGAAAGTAGAGTTTGGACTGTTTCAGCTCTTTCTTCAACATCTTGAGGTAATTGACTCAACCTGGTCCAGCTTTAAAGACGCACGCACACACACACACACACACACACACACACACACACACATACAGTGTAATCACAGAAGGGTTTAAAATTCCCCTTTCTCTCACAAACCTTCTCGCTCATTTTCCCTCCCTCCTACACAAACTCACACTGTCAGCTTAGACACTCATGCAACCCACATGTATTATAAACGCTGCACACACACATTTACTCTTACAGCGCGCACACACACACGCATCGCTTAGAGAATATCCATGTCTCTGTGCTAAAACACTAAACTACAGCTGTGAATAGGAGATGAAAGCCCGAGCTGAGGCAGGAATAATAAAAGCGAACTGATTCCAATGCACTGCGGGCTTCCAAACAGCCCTGGGATCTGACTTGAAAACATGGGGGATTCCACAGCGTGGCCCTTTTTCTACTGTAGTATTTTAACAAAGCTGCTTTGAAGCTGCAAAGACCTTGGAGTCAACCGAGTGGAGGATGGTTTTGGTTCCCTTCAGCATCAAATTATAGCCTAATTCCAACATTCACTTTAACAGTAGTCCACCTGATTATTGTTAGACATCTACCAGCAGCATTTCTGGTTTCGTGTTTTAAAAGAGAAACCTGCTTCGGCCTCCAATAAACCAAGTCCCACCCAGCATTCCGTACTGGGATTTGAAGCATGTGACCCTAATTTGTGACGCGAGAAGGAACTCGAGATGGAAGGGCAGACTGCAGACTTAAACAGGAGCTTTTTGTCCTACATATGCATGCATTTTTTGTTTTAAATAGAAATCCAAATGTGTTCTCTGCAAAACTTTATCAGTCATACTGAGATTTTTTACAAAAAAATTAAATTAACTGACAAGGAAAATGAGTGATTACACCTTTTTCTTGATTTAAAAAAGTTTCAAGATTGTAGAAAACATCTTAGAAGTTTCTTAAATGTAGCTTCACTCACTAAAACAATACAGTCTCTTCAGGTTTTGTCCCAATTTAGTTTGAATCTGATGCCACAGAGTGGAGCAGCACATCTAGATTTATAGCCAATATTCAACAACCCCTATGATTTCCACAGCAGTCAATACAAACTTTTTATAATGTTCCTAAAACAAAAGTATAAAATAAGCTAATTTGTGGATGGGATTCCTACATTCATAGAAAAAACAGTGAGCAGCCGCTGCAAAGTCTGGACTGCAATCCAGTGGACTCTACTGTGTGGAAGTCCCTATACGAGAAAAACTTTGAAAATGAAATTGAAAAATTAATCAATTAGGAAATAAAGGCAAAAACCAAAGAGAACTGATAGGAAACAGTTCAACTGGGTCAAGCAAAAACCGTTTAACAACTTCTGTTAAAATTAGCGATCCAGCTTTTTCAGTCCTGATCCCGATGTTTGGGCTTTGTGGATCAGTCGTTACCCGAAATCCACCGATACTAATGCAAACACTAAAATATTGTAATGTCAGACATAATAAACCTCAAACATAATATAACTTGAACCAGAAAACCCTTAAAATGGTCTAACATTTGTCATTTGGGAGCTACAGTGTAAAGTAATGTAATTTGTCACATTATGTCTCTGCTCATAATTAGGATAAAATATCGGATCCAGTATCGGCCAATTTTACCGATCCAGCTAAAAGACCTGGATCGGCACCGATATCCGATCCAGTATCGGTATCGGTGCATCCCTAGTTAAAATAATAGTATTTGATGCTGACATTTTTTAGAAAATCTTTTTCTGATCATCAGTTTTTGTTCATTAGATCATCTGTGGTGGCCATCTTGAATTAGATTGACTCAAACAGTTCTATTCATATTCAAATTTCTTTTCCTAAAATATGTTTGCAACACTACAGACAAACATAAATAAAAGCATTGACAGCTTTAAATGTGCTACTGAGGCATCTCACGTGACAAACGGCAGTAGCGGTTACAACGATGTCCTCAGGTAAACTGTTGTGTGATAGTTGCTTTAAAACTCTGACCCTAGGACAAGTTGTCACATATCTCATTTAATATACTGTCAAAACTCGTTCCAGGGGCAGGTATCATACATGCATTTTGGCTCTCTCCTCTTTCTCCCAGGCGTTAATATCTCTGAGTGACTGAATCACTTTACTAGACTTGTTGAAACCATTAATGTTAGGGTTTTTGTGTCTCAAAAGGGGATTTTGTAGAGAATAGCTTCAAAACACAAGGTTGTTATAAAACATAAACCCTTGAACGTAGCTTGAGTTCTGAAGCTGTTTTGTGTTTTGGGTGGAGCATCGTTTCTGGAGGAACTTTAGGGGAAAACGGTCAGTAAAGTGTGTAGAAGTGCAGAAAGAGCAAGATTAGCTGATTAGCTGTTATGGACAGATGGGGATGGGAGTCTTTAGACAAAGGAGGGCCGGCGCAGGTCACGACCTTGTAAAGGATCACGCCAAGGCCTCCAGTTTTATTCAGCCTGCATTCCTTGTTTGTCTCTTTTGGCGCGTCACTAAGCAGCTACAGCTGTGTTTTCCTGCAGGACAGTCAGAAAATGTTGAACCCTTTACAAAAAGAACAAGAAAAGCCTTGAAAGGTGGTTATAGTTAAAAGACGTAGTAAGAAAGGGAGGGAAACGGAGAGTGGGGCACAGCTAAGGAGGGAGTGGCGGCTGGAAGTGGGTCACAGTGGGAATGACGTGATGCAGAGTGACGCGTTGAGGGACGGATGGACTGGCACCACTCTTTGCGTCACCTTGTGTCCTGTACTCGCACAAAAACACAACCGTTCTCAAATCCAGAGGTAAAAATAGCTTCTACTGTAAAACCAAACAGCCCTCCTGTTTCTTTGCTTTCCTTTCTGCTGATTAAACGTGTTTTACTGTACTTCTTCCTGTCTTCACAGCAATTTGTAGACCCTTTAATAGCTCGCTTTATTGCATTTAGGTTAAACGTGACTAAAAACAGCCTCTCCCTCAGCGGTGGAGTAAGGAGGAGGAGAAGCAGAGCCGAATCTTGAAGGGTAATTATTTAGGCTCGACACCGCCATCCCCGCGTGATCTGTAGGTTTTCCTCCGAGGAAGAGCGGAGGATGTTAACCCTGGGGGATGGATGGGATAAAAGGGTGGTGGAGTTGCAGGGAAGCCAGGGAACAGTTTAATTGCCTGACCCTTCTCCCACCAGGATAACTCTCCAGGGCCTGGAGTTAAAGAGGCTGACTGCTGTATTCCCTCTGCATCTCTGTCTGTGCTTTTAGAAAATGTAAAGGACTCTCAGGCTCGTTTAAAGGCCACACAATCCTTCATCTGCTGCACCAGGACTGATTCAAGGTGCACCCATTCAGGTTTTTACAGGGTCATTACCTGTTTTTAATTCTTGCACAGCTTTGGCCTGCTGACACAGATTTATCTCAAGGAGAAATTATTACCAGAATACGTTAAATTTTAGATAAAAATTATGAAGTAAAACCATGGAAACCTGTTATTGGTGGATTAGTGCCTAGCAACAAGGAGCTCATGTAAAAATGACAGATTTTCGATGGGTTTCAGATTGACCAATCACCAGTCAAGCTAATCACCAGGACGTCACCAGGCAGTTTTCGGGTCACCTTCATGATTAATTTCTCAAAATCTATGAATTTTTGATTCCAGAAAAGCTCCAAACCAGTGACACCATTAGGCTGGAGCTACAGTCTTGTATGCTAGGTTTTTATTTTTTCTAATATAAATTTAAGAGAGGACCTTCAATGAGTTGCAATTTGTTGTTGGGTTTCTTTTTGTGTTCTTGTGTCATTTTTTGTCTATAGTGAAAAGAACTTGTGTATTTTCATAAAACAAAGTAAGTTAATATAAAACTGTTATTCCCAAACTCCCAGTATTCGTGTAACAAGTATATAAATATTAATGTAGAAGCAGCTGCTATAATTTTATCATTTTATAATGAATTTTTCACTAAAACAACTTAAAGGCACACTATGCAGTTTTGGCTGTTTTTAGCACCCCCTAGTGTCCGTTTTCATCATTATGTAGCCTGGTGGCTTAACGTCTTAAACGTCAGTACTAAATATAAATGGAGGAAGACAAGAAAATTAAAGATTAAAGACATTACAGAAAAAACTTGCCAGAAGCTGTTTGAGTTTTTATTTTAATTTTAAAAAGAAAAATCAAACAATGTGCTAAAAGACCAAAAGAGTTAGCTGTGTCACTGTCGAGTGTCCCTAACTGCACTGTGGAGTTCAAATGGGCTGGGCGGAGCCAAATGTTTGACTCCACTCAAACATTAAATCCCGCCCCCAAAGCGCTTGCTTCTCGCTGTCGCTGCTAGTGGCTAGGTTAGCATTAGCATCTCACTGAATCTCCTCAGCAGCAAAACATGTTAGAATAGGAATAAATGCAAAATGTATGCATGGATAGAAAGAAAACACAATAAAATGTTCCTTTAACAAATTAAATAAACAATAATAATGATTAAATTATAAATAAGAGCCCTTTGGATGAGTAAATGTTGTATTTTGAGGAGAAATTTACTTTTATTTTACTACTAAGCGCCACACACAGTCATGAGCTGAAGGTCAAACCAGGAGCCTTTTTGCTGTAAAAGCTAACTGTGACATTACTCTGCGTCACGTGTAATGCTGATGGACGTTATGCTCTCTGAGATTTAGCCCTCTAACACAATCAGAGGCTTATTGGGGGGGAATGCAGTGCGCTGTGGCATATACTGTAGAGAGGCTACTCAAGTCTACAGAAATCTTCTTATTTTTACTGTTTCTAGTCAAACAAATATACCTAAATATTCAAATTAGATTCCATACAATAAATTGAAATGTAAAAAAATTTAAAATATGTTTAAATCTCTTGATCAGCATAATCAATCCACTAATAGAAACATTTAAAATTCCCCGTCCTTTCTGACCATTTGGAGTGGTCTTTCTTTGTTTGTTTTAATGTTTATCTGCTGCTGACTAAAGGCTGAGGAACCTTCATCCTAATCGGCTTGAGATCTGGCTGCAGGTCAGGCCAGCAGATGAATACAGATTAAAGGGTCACAAGGCAGTTAGAGAGGATTACCAGCTCTGGCCACTCCGACCTCCTCCTGTAGCTGTCCAGCCGGTGGCTAACAAGTGTCTGTCTGCAGCTGATCACCGAAACACATCAAGGAGCTCCACAGAAATCTGAATAACATCCGTTACTGTCTGTGATTTCTTGTTTTGAATCCATTGTGTGCTCATTAAAGAATTTTGTGAACAAGGGTTAGAAACAGATTTATTTAACCTGTTTTAAGCCTTTAAGCATCATATATTGCTTTTTATTGGCGTTTGTTTCACAGCAGTGTGTATGTTCTAATGTAAAACTGTACAGTGGCGCCCCCTAGGTCAGGAATATTACAGGCCTCCAACTGATGAAAGGAGATTATTTCCTGTCAGTGTTTTGTCTAGGGATAAAAAAATATCTCATAAATCACCAGATGGATTTTAGTTGTTGATTTGAGCATTTTGAAGATCTGCCAAAACAGAACTTGTAGAACTGATGGGTCAAAATCTGTCAGGCAAAAGAGAGAATGGAATATGTTTCCACCTGGACCATTTTAGACGTGACGCACTCTAAGCCTGATCACTGCTGTCTTGTTTGTAAGTGAAGCTAATTATGTGTTTATTTGATGATTATCTCTAGCTTTCTTACAGTCAGTTGGCTAGTTATGTCACATTTTTGACTATATGTTAGCATTAATAGCATCAGTTAGCACAAGGCAGCTAATGCTGCATTTTTTGCTGTTGCCATGAATAGCTACAGTGTTTATGTTTCTGCTAATGATTAAATATGAGTAGTTCAGGTGCTGTTCAGGATTTCTGTTGAGTAGATGCTGTAAACACATTAGTTTAACTAATCTACAGTTTTATCTGTATCAACCTGTCTTCTGTTGTTAACCCTTTAAACGGTGCTCACTGAAGTACTAGCTCCAACCTTTGAGTGTTTTGGAGGGTTTTTCAAATGACTTATTTCTGACGTTTAAATTTTTTAAATTTAGTTAATTGAACTATGTAACTTTGACATTTTTATTTTATTTTTCAAATCATAAATGTTATTTCAGTTTTTAAAATGATTGTACTTTTTAACTTTGAAATTTCTATTTTTTGTTGATTTTTTAGTTATTTGCTTCATTTGTAAAAAAAAATTAGTACTTTTTATGCTTTTAAATTACTTTTGTTTTTTATGTTTCTCATGTTGGTTTATTAGTATCATTTTTTTAAAAGAGTACCGGTACTAAAAAGTAAAAAAGTTGGTACTTTTTTCTTTACACTTAAAATATTTTTTGGAAAACTTTTAAATTTTGGCTGCAAATCAAAACTTAAAGTGATCAATCATGTGACACCTATAGTAAACCCCTTTAAAGATGGCCGCCATAGCTAGCTGACATTAGCAAACACCAAAGTTGTCATAACTCTGTTCTTATTACTGGTATACTCAATCATTTGTCAACATATGATCATATTTTAATCTCTGTCATGAATTTATATGATATCCATTCCTTTTAGGAATACTGGACCTCCTCCATTTGTCTGTACCACTTTTACAAAGAGCCTCCTTTGCTGTAGTTCTAGCTGAAAAACAAAATCAGACAAAGTTCCCTCTGCTGCAATGTGCTCCTACTTGCCCCCCCCCCTGCTTTTATCTCCATAAATTAAACACTCCCTTTGAGATGACAGGTTCTGTGCCGCCTACTGAGTGTAACTACACCTCTACTCCCTCACGCTGCTCGTGTCCCCAGTTTGAACTCTGTAAACCTCACGGATGTTGGAGCAAAATGTTATCAGGATGTTTTTGAAGTCGCTGAGCTCTAAGTCACTCTGTTTGTCACAAACATAAAACTATTGCATTTAATACAGGAGCGTGTTGCAGGAAATGGCTTCTGTTAAACACAGCAGGTTTATAAAAACAAAACACAGCTGGTCTGGGTGGGAATTTAAAGAGTTTGACCTTTGACACCAGGCTGCAAGAAGTTTAAGGACTTTGTTCAACGCACACATCTGTAAAATGATGTTAAAAGTGGCTCAGATTTACCCAACAGCTAAAATTTAGAGCTTAAATGATTAGTTGATAAACAGATAAGTCAGAAAATGAACGGGCACTTAAGAATTGTTGTGCATTAAATCAATCTGGTTCATAATGTTTTTAAACAGTGAGGATTTGTAGCATATTTATTATGTATAAAATGTAAAGTCTTTGGATTTTGACTTCACTTTAATTGAGGAACGCAGAGATCCAAAAATGTTTAAAAATGTTGTGTTTTTTGAAGAACAACACATTATTTTAAAGTATTGGTCACATGATTCTGGTTTTGAGGGCCGATACTGAATCATGCACAGCTCTGACCTACTGAGACCAATTTATCGACAACTTTAGAACTGACAGATTACGTGTTTATGTGATTTTACTGAATAAATTATTTAAAAATTAGGCATTTTATTCAACATGAGTTCAGTCTTTACTTGTGTACACAGTGTCAGTCAAAGAACTGTCCTCAATCCTCAATCAACACTATCAACACTTTGTCCTTATTTTTCTTTTCAGTGACCCTAAAACGCCATCATCAAAACCAGCAGCAGACGTTCCTCTGATGAAAATAACTTCCTTTAATCAGCCTCTTGTTCCTCTTCTGGTTTTATTTTAAACACCTTTCATGTGTTGGAAAACTTTTTTAAAAAACCACACGAGAAACTACTGTTTTTCCCTAGCACAAATAAGTGATGGTGCATTCATAAACTAGGAAAAAAAAATCAGATTTTTAAGTTTCAGATCAGGTCATTGACTGATTCTAGTCACCAGCTAATATTTTTGGTGCATCTCTAAACATTCTGAAAAGAAACCCCAAATAAAAACCTCTTCTGTTTGTGTAGCTTTATTTAAAAAAGTGTTTAACAAAAAAAAAAAAAAAAAAAAAAATACAGTAAATGAATTCCAGAAATATATTTATTTTATTTGCGCTGCAGCCCTTGAAGCCCTATGTGGTCCTTCTGCCTCACTGACCATGCCTTGCTTTATTATGTTTTTCTCCTCTCTGGTTCTTTGAAATGCTAATCTCCTCTCCTCTTCTGTTTTCTCCTCCAGATTCCTCCACCAACTACATCAGGCAGCTGGAGACGAAAGTTCGGATCCTGGAGGACGATAACAATAAGCTCCTCTCTCAGGTGAGACTCAAAAACGCACCGTCATCCCGCTTCGGCGCCACTAAAACATGTGACGGGCAGCTGTGATGACATGAAAGTCGCTCCCTGTTAGTAGGAGAATGTGTTTATCCATGTTTAATTCATGGGGAGTCGGTAATCTTCAGTAGCGAGCCAGAGGCGAGCTGGGAGAGCGGAAGAAAGATGAGTAAAGGAAGGGAAAGTATTAAGTGACAGCCATCCAGTTAAAGTTATTTTCTCTCCTTCCTTAAAGTTGACCTCACGCTGACTTCTCTCAGATTTGGAGGATGAGGAGGTGCAGTTAAAGGGAGAGACTTTTAGCGTAGTTCACCAGGAGGTCACATGTCAGTCTGCAAACGTTCACACACATGAATAAAAACACGCTAATTAGCCACATGGGGGGGATAAAAGTTTGAAAACTGTCAAATCTGGATCATTACTTATTAATAAAAGCCATAAAAAGATCTATTGTGTTTTATTAGAAGGGTTTTATGATTTCACTCAGCTGGGGATGAATTTTAGTCTTTATTATTCTTTTATTTCCCAGCAGATTCACATGTAGGCAGCGTGTAGGCTGGAACCATTGGTGTGAAATGATCTAATAATTAGCTGCTAAATGCTACAATTAGCTGCCACACATTGTCTCGCACACGAGAAATAACCTCCCTCTTGACTAATTGCTCTCAGAGGGATTTCGGTGGATGAATTGTGAAAAGATTTAAAGTGATCCAGAACTTCTGTAGTCTTTTTTTATCTCTAAAAAATGCTTTCTAGGAACCAAAGAGAAGAAAAAGTGATGATAATGCTGACTCTATCGTTTTCTCTCCCTAGGCTTATAACCGCTATAGCTTATCACAAATACAGACCAAAAAGGTAACGTCTCTGTGTGTTGACTCTTCTCTTCTGGTGGCGGGAGGTTTCACAGCTTTCAGCTTCACGCTTTATCCTATAAAACGGACGGACACAGTCAGAGCAACACTTCTGTTATTTAAGGCAAACATTAGTGTTAATTTTAGACTAATGAGGTAATATTTATGTATTTTTGTGGGGTTTTTTGCCATCGCTAAAGGACCTGTGGTCAGATTCACACTGTATCCATTCCTGCTCTTATTAAGATGGTGGTGTGTGCTTTTTTTCCTGCTAAATTCCAGAGATCTGGCTCTTTGAGAGCAATTTGATCTGTTCTGTATCCACTGCTTTCCACCACATAGATAGATAAGATCAAGATGAGTCAGTCTCAGATTCAGACATAACATACACATTTACTCCTTCACTCAGCAAAATGTGAGGAAACACAACTTGAACATGAGTTTAAAACCTTCCGGGTTTAAAGCTGGGTTTTTTTATAATGTTATTTATGATTCACCAGGTAGACAGACTGTCTTGTTTTTGCCCTGAAGTCTCAGCCATTAATCCCTGATCAGGCTTGTAGAACTGGTTTACTTCTAGGACCTGGAGTGTTGCTGTGACTTGTACGGTGGTGTGAGAAAGTGTTCGCCCCCGTCCTGGTTTCCTGTGTTTGATAAATGTTTCAGATCGGAAAACAAATGTAAACATTCGACAAAGAAACACAGGTAAACACAGTTTCTGAATTATGGTGTTTATTATTATTATTGGTCAGGAGAGGATTTAACCTATGAACTCTCTTTATTACATGAAATCATCATTTGAAAACTGCACTTTATATTTACTCAGGTTTTCTTTGTCTGATGGTGAAATTTGTTTGCTGATCTGACGCATGTAAGTGTGACGAGTCAGCAAAAACTCTCTATTTACCGGTCGATCTACCTCCCAATCCTCACCTACAGTATGGTCATGAGCTTTGGGTTATGACTGAAAGAACGAGATCGCCGATACAAGTGGAGGAAATGAGTTTTCTCCACAGGGTGGCCGGGCTCAGCCTTAGAGGTAGGGTGAGGAGCTCGGATACCCGGGAGGGTCTCGGAGCAGAGCCAGTTGAGGTGGTTCGGGCATCAACGGTAACCTCATTCTCTTAGTCACAGAGCTGATATAGCATCTGGATCATAATCAAAAGTACTTTAAGTGTAGTTGTATGATGTTTTTAGGACAGTGTGAACAGTTCAACTAAAATGTTATTACAATAATGATCGATATATATGATCAAATAAATGATAATCATTGTTTACATATAGGAATGAATTCTCAATGATCCCAGAACTGAACAAGAACAAATAAAATATCTGAAACCTTTGACTCCCAAACCAAGAAAAACACAATGAAAATTGTTCTTTTTGGCCTTATTTATAGGGGTTATAATATTATTCATGATAATAATACAGTGAAAATATTAATATTAAGGTAATTTTGTATTCCTACGTACGCATATATTTTTTAAATCTTTTAGTTTAGTCTTTAGTTTTTCCCCAGTTCTGTTCATTGCATGTTTCAATAGGATACAGAGACTAAACCATGCTCTACAGACCTGGTTTAGACCAAACCTCCTGGACTACAGTTCCTTGTAGAGTTGCTTCTGTGTCCAGTCCTCTTTCTGTCCTGTCGGCTGTGCTCATGAAATCCCCCAGGTGGCGCTGCATTATTTATGTGTCCTTTCCTGGCTTTAACCTGTCCTTGGAGCACTGCTCAGCTTTTGGCACTTGGTACCACAGGTGATGAGCGCCATATCGCGCTTTGGTGTGGAGACGTCTGGAGGTCGATCCTGGCATCTTTAATGCATGGCTGACCACTGGTGTGTGTGTGTGTGTGTGTGTGTGTGTGTGTGTGTGTGTGTGTGTGTGTGTGTGTGTGTGTGTGTGTGTGTGTGTGTGTGTGTGTGTGTGAGTGAGTGAGTGAGTGTGTGTGATGTCACTAATGGAAGCATGTTTCTTTGAAAGTGAAGCAAACAAAGCATTACAGGATTCCAGCTGCTTACTTTCTGATTTCAACTCTTATGTAATATCCGTCCTGAAGACTTGCAGGTGGATTCTAACAATGGACTCGTTGCCTCAGTGGACATATTGTCTAACTTCCTCTGTTATGAAACAGTACCAGTGAAACTTGTGTGCAGCTGAAAGGAAACAATAAGCTCTCATTACAGGAATGTTGAGCCTGGAGATCAGCTCAGTGCAGGGATTGTTGCTGCTCTAAAGAGAGAACAGAGGAAGTGATTTGAATCGTTCTTTTTCTAAAGTTGAAAATGTACACAGCACGCAACTTCAGTCAGTTTTTAAAAATCTATTAATGAGTGGTGCTTAAGAATGACTTGAACCTGGATCATTTTTATAAGTTAACAAACAGAGAAGGGGAGTTTTAGCCATTTTAAACTAATAATACAGAAATTTGTTTTTTAAAAAAGACTCAAATTTTCACTAAAACACGTTTAAACTCAGCGATCGGTGTTACTGTTGAGCTAGTAGTAGAAAAAAAGCCCCTGTGCCCATCTGGTGAAATTCAACACATTTGAATGCATCCTGCCCCCTTATGTCCTGTGTTCCTCCTCCTGTGTCCTGCACTAATCCTCCACAAGTGTGTCTCGTCTCCTTAATTATCTCCCTCTCTATATATGCTGCTTAGTTCAGTCACTTCCTGTCGGTTTCTTGTGTTGTGTATTCCCCGCCTTGTGTGTCGTGTCTCCTGAGTCCATCCAGCAATAAAGCTGTTTTGGTTACTCCTCACCTGTTCCTGCCTCCATCCTCCGTACTACCCCACACCATGACACAAACAGTCATTTTTTTTCTCACATGAAAGAGAAACAGAAAAAATAATCTAATAATTAAAAGCTTTATAAGCATTTTATGGTTCAGCTCTGCCTAATTGAGTTCCTGAATGAGGAAATTAAATAGCAAAATAGTGAAATTTAACATTTAAAACCATTCAAATAAACTCTGAAAGTTGACGTTTAAGTTGATTATGTGTGAATTACAAATGGATCTTTCAGTTGTAATGGTTGCAGACCCGTTCTAGACATTCGATGAGGCTGAGGCTTCTCGTTAGATCGTCATTGATCCTGATTGGCTACAGCTGGTCGTGTCTTTTTGGATCTATTTGACAGAACATATCGAACCAATACGCTTTGATGAAATCAAGTTTGTTATGACGCTCAGGAACAACCCAGGAACCACCAAGGTGCAAACCTATGAACTGGAAACTGTTGGAACACCAGTACCAATGTCCTTGCTTCAACAAAATGTACACACTATGAACTGAGAGGGTGAAGATCAACAAAGAGCCTATGCTCTAAAAGAGAGACCCAAAGACTCCCCTGTTCACAAATGTCTTCTGGAGAAATGTTTTATGGTCAGATGAGACAAAGTGAGGCGTTTAAACCTGAAAACACCGAACCAGCTGTCAAGCATGGTGGTGGCAGCATCATGCTGTGGTACTGGTTCGTTACACAAACTGGAAGAAACCAGAACAATTTTAACGACTTCAACAAATTTTAGCAAGAAGTCAAATATCAGCCAGAAGCTTGTTGATAGATGCAAAACTGTCAGAGGCCCAACTTGCTAAAGGACATTTATCCAAATATTAGTGGGGTGACTGTGTGTGTGTATACATACTGTGTATATGTATAAATGTACTGTGTGAATGAGCCTGCTTGAAAAAGAGAAAACCCACAATAAATCCAAACTTGTGAATCCATTTCTTGTTTTCACAAATCATTCACTCTGTATAATCACTCCACTCTTTAAAAAAAAAGAAAACAGTTTGAATAAAACCCTCCAAATAGTGACATTTTTCTCCCACTCAGCTGCTAAACACCTCCAACCATCCACCTCATGTTTTGACTTCCTGCTCACTGCCACTCGATCGCTAACAAGTCGAAGCTCAGTGGGACTTTGAATATTTAATGACTCTACGTAATAGCTCATTCAGATGGCCTGTTCAAATAACAGCTGACTGTAGTAGAGTCCTGATGCTTCACGGTCTAACCACTGGGAAAATCTGCTAAATGATTCATTAATGATAATAATTATTATTCTTACAAAGAGTCACAAATACATGTGGACAAAAAACAAGGAACACCGACTCTCTGTTTACACGTTTCTATTGTTTTGAGTTTGATGATTTCTTTTAAAATGCCAAATTTGTTCTTAAACTTTTTAAACAGGTTTTATATAAATCCTGCCCAATCATAAGAGATTATCATTTTATTCCAAGCCATCTATTATTGATTTGTACTCTAATATTTAAATATTAGTTCCCTGAGAGAACTGACAACTGCTCCAAGCTACGTTGTTCACCCCACTGATTTATGATCAATAAGGACAAGAAGTCTTGGTCTGAGTTATATTTATGTGCTATATAAATTTTAAAGACTTTATTCATCCTGGTGCGGGTGACTCGTATTAAACTGGTTTCATATTGTTTTTATTGAATTATGGCTCACAGCGAGCATGCTGCTAACAGGACGCCATCAACTAACTACAGAGAGGAAACGATGCATCACGTCCACAGCTTCTTCCTGTCACCACCAGGAGCATCATGATGGATGGATGCACGGAGGACCCTGAGTTGTAGTCGTCCTCAGCTGTCGAGCAAACAAATAGCTTTGTGTGTCTCAGTGGTCAAGGTCGAGTCGGGTTCGGTAGGAAAGTTTGAAGCGGGTTTTGTTTTAAAAGGCTGGTTCTTTTGTGACAAGTCGGTTTTGTCTCTCCTCCTGATTGTCTCTGGGCACAAGCCTGGAGACAAAGTAAAGAACTGAATGTGTGAGTGTAAAAACCCGAAGCCGAGGTCAGGAGGCGTCAGGGGATGGACTGGCAAAGGTTAGAGGGACAGGAGAGACGAGGAGGGTCGATATCAGAGGACAGAGACGACGAGAGAAATGCTGATTGCGTCTTTGTGCATTGACAACATATGTGAGCGCGCACCTGAGTGCATGAGTCAGAGATAATACCGGACACACACACACACACACACACACACACACACACACACACACACAGACAGCACGACACAATGTCCAAAACACACCCTCAGCTCAGCAGCTTATTTATAGCCAGAGTGCTCACAGGCATGACGTGTGTTTAAACACCGCGCCTCGCTCAGAGGAAAGACTCATGTGAGAAATGTCACAAGGAACCAAGGCGACGCCGCGTCCCGCCTGCAGACTGGAGTCTCTGTCCACTGGAACCAGTAGCCTTAGGCTGGTAGTGATGGTGGGATTTAAAGAGAGCTCTGCAGCCCTTAGTGGAGACACAACGTGAGACACAAATAGAGATGCACCAAAAAGTCCACTTGTGTTCAGAATATTCAGCGCGATCAGCTTAATCTTGATTGGCTGATCTGAAACTCAAAAAGTGCTCATTCTTGCAGTGAGATCTCCTGGATGAAATTCTTTTTTTACCTCCAGAATCATCAATTTCAAGTTGATCAGAATTTTTAAAACATGCGTTCTGTTTATTATAGTTCTTAAAAATGAATTGGATTCATATAAAATCTGTATCAGAAGGTCACAACTGAACAAAAATCAGAGAGTCTGGAGGCAAACGCTCTGTCACCTTTGGTTTTTAGCCCGGTGTGCTGCTTTGATCACTGGACCTCAGGGACCTGCTGGGGGTGTAAGGATGCGACAAGGAAGTGAAATATTCATTTTGAATGTGTATGTTTTGTTCAAGTTTGCAAATCGTAATCATTGTAAGGTGCTGGAAAATGTTGAAAACGATGAAAGTCAGCGAGTCGTCCTGATTGATAGTTACAGAATTAATTTAAATAATGGTGAATATGATTCCTGCTGTAATGGTTCAACCGTGGTTTTTGGTACCCTGTGATACTACAGTATGTCTATCATATATCTGGACTGGTTATATTCGGCTTATTTGACATAATGGCATAAAATATAAAAGTTAAATAAAATAACCTCATTCAGAAATATTGACCTTCATAATTTCTGCTTGTGTGTCTGTTTTTAGGATTATTATTGTTGATTATGGCAACACGACACTGAAGTCTTTTTCTCTTTCTTGTGTGTGTGTGTGTGTGTTTGTGTGTGTGTGTGTGTAGCAGTGTAACCCAGGTGACCTCCGTGCCCTGAGGAAGGGAATGACTCTGTACCACTCAGAGTCTCAGCTGTCCTCACTGCCTCAGCGCCAGGAAGCCATGCACATGGTAAACACACACACACACACACACACACACTGACTCACACGTAGACAACCATCATAACCATAGGTCATCACTGTGCTTATACAAAGTGTGGAGGCAGGGTTTAATTTCGCACACATCTAATTGTAGGGAGGACTGTACTGGTGCCTCCACGGTGAAATCCAGTCAGGTTAGCTTTAATTCACTTTACTTCACTCCTCAATTACACCTCCGCAGGAGACGCTGCTCTGTCTCACGCATGAACTCAGGAAGAGAGAAAGGATGGAGAATAACTAGAAAAGAAGCAAAAGCAGGAAAATAAGACATTTATTAGGACTCCTTGTCTTTATCTCATATCGTGGCCCTTCGACTCGTCTCCTCTTCAGAGCCTGTTTAGACTGAAGTAGTAATCCTCTACAATCCAGCTCCACCTCTGACCCTGCTGGTGTCTGGGGAGGAAAGGCTTGGTAATTGTTTTCGGTTCGCTCTGTGAAGGGTTGGATCAAAACTACGGCTCTGAACGGCGTTTAGTGTTAAAATAAAATTTAAAAAATCAATATGTTTTGATCACGGGGTCAAAGTAAGTCTCATTTCAAACATTATGCTCTGCTTTATAGTCGGTTTGACATAAACATGCTGCTGACTTTAGGTTCCTGACAGATTTCATGTCCAAATAATAAATGTTAAATATGTTAGGAGACAGACAGAAATCACCTTTATGGGGACGGTTAGGGTTTAAAACTGGATTTATAACCTAAATAAATTGGGTTTAAAACACCAAATTAACCTAAAAAGGTGTTAATCTGCTTTTATGAGAAAAGTTCTCTTTTTATTTTAATGGGAGCCTAATAAATGTCCCCAATTTAGCTCCAGTTCATCCATGTGAAACAGGAGCGTGAAAGAATGAATGACCGACGTCCAAATGAAAACAACAGAGGCTCAGAGAACTGGACTGTGTGCACCCCTCCCAGTCCATCAGCTCAGCCTTTATCCTGAATCTGGTCCTTTGTCTCGTTCGCACAGTTTCAGGTCAGTGAGCGTGTGTGAGATCCTCCGATTGGAAACGAGGGGAGAGAAGAAAAGATGCACGGAGAAAGAAAGAGGCCAGGCTGCGTGATTCACACAAACACTTAGCAGTCTGTTCTGATTGGGTCGACTCAAACTCCACACCACCGATTCTGACAATGTTTGCTTTGCCCCCCCCCCCTCCTCCTCCTATAAGACCTTTTTCAGCCCTGTTTATGCAGGAAAACATCCCCAAATGTACATTCACATGAGCGGTAAACATTGCAGAGAGCTGGCTGAGTCTCTGAGATGTCCAAATGTTTTCTTCACTGAACAGCTTCAGCGCAGAATAAAGTGGAAAACCAGGCTGTGGAGCAAGAAGGAGGTGATTTAAATACAGCAGTGATGTAGCTGTACACGTCTCCAAAATGTTCAGAGGAAAAATAAAATGAAGACAAAACCAACTCATGTCTGCAGAACTTTAAAGAACAATAAAAGCCCAACTCAGTCAGGCGTTTAGCTTCGATTTAACCCCTTTATAAGGAAAGTGACCTTATTTGATCACTTTCTTTACTTTTTGATTTACAGCCTAAACCTGAAAGTTTTACCGAAATGATTTAAAATGGATAAAAAGTTAAAAGATCAACATTTTAAACTTTTTTTTCTTATTTTTTCAAGTTGAGAAGTACAAACATTTAAATAAGGAAACAAAATAAAGAATCAATTTTAAAAAATGAAAAGTTAAAATAAAAAATCTACAGAAATTTATAAGTTAAAAAATACAAATGCTCAAAAAAATTAACTAAACAAAATTCAATCAATTAAAAACAAAAACAAATGTAAAGTTATACTGTAAAGTACAAATGTTCAAAAAAAAATTTAACTAAATTTAATAAGTTTAAAAAATAGAAACATAAAGTTAAAAAGTACAAATTTTAAAAAAGGTCAAATTGAATAATTTAGAAAATAAAAATCAACTGAAATTTTAAAGTTAAAAAGTTTTTTAAAAGTTAAATAACTCAATAATATAAACAAGTATATAAAAGAAAAAAGGCAGATAAATTTAAAAGTTTTAAAGTACTCAATGTCAAAAAGTAAACTAAATTTTAAAAAATGATTTTAAAAATTAACATCAAAACAACAAAAATGTACAGGTTGAAAAGTAGAAACAATTTAAAATGTAGACTAAACCACTACATAAAGAAAAATAATAAAAAGGTCAGCTGACATTTAAAAGTTAAATATGCAAATGTTTAAAATCCAACTAAACAACTAAAGTCAGCTGTTTGTATTCTTTGTTTTACCTGGCAACAAAACTGCCACGAGTGCACTGATGTTTATAATCAAGGGTGCACATAACTGGTGCGCCAGTGCACGTGCACATCCAGCCATCATGCGTGCGTATCAGATTCCTCTGCCCGAACGCTCCTTTGCAGACCTGTGCTGCCGTTATACCGATGGCGATGACACTGACGAACTTCACATTCGGTTGCGGGGTGCAGCGAAGGAGCGCTCTTACAACCGCGGAAGTACGCTGCAAAATGCTGTAGGACCAAAATTGTTAACATCTTAGGATTTGAAATTTAAAAGTCTTGCCGTGTGAACCGGTTCTAACCTCCAGCATAAAGACAAGACTGAGATATTTCCTCTACTCAGTCACCAATCAGAGTGTGACCTTTCACTGCACAATAATAATAAAAACCTCAGCAGTTTTAGAGGTTGATGGGTGAGCTGGTGTCAGGCCATGACCCTGAGGAACAGTCACATAAATCAGTGTTTTATGGTTCTGATGAGAAACGGATCGAGTCGGAGAGGTTTCGGCTAAACGTGGATTATTCTTGTTCCATAGACTCACTCTGGCTCTTAATCAGAGTGGATGAATGTGGAGGGAGCTGACAAACACATCACTAGTATGAACTCTAAACAGAGCCGCGGAGCTGTGTCTAATGCAGGGTTCTGATGCCAGGTTACAGTGAATGGTGCCATTGTGTGTCGCTGAAACAGAGAGCCTCTGTCTGGAACTAACCAGGGGGTGAGATGAGTCAAGCAAACGCCTGATTCTCCTCCTGGCTGACTGCTCCCATCACACCAGGTTAAATCACCCCGAGCAGGTAGCAAACCTGGGAACTGGATGCTCGGTGGAAGTGAAAAAAGAGGACAAACAGAAGGGATAAGAGAGGTGATTTGAGCTGCGTTGAAAGGGATGACATTTTCAGTTCCAGAGCACAAGAAATGTCTCTTTATTACAGCAGGTGCAGAGTGTAGACTGCAGGATTAAACCACGTCCTCCACATGTTTAGACCTTTATCAATCCTTTACTCACCCGTTTGTTTGTATTAAAACAATCTTAATCTTTTATTTTTTCACTTCCTACAGGGTACAAACCGTCTACCAACCAGTGAATCATCTCCTGCCACCGGCTACCTGTCCTGTGTCCAGAAACCTGAAGCCGTGGTTCACGCCATGAAGGTAAATTATTCAATTAGTCAATCACATTTACTTCCCTTTTTTCCACTTATGATAGTTTATTAATATTGTTGTTATTATTCATTATTAATTATCAGGTGCTGGAGGTGCACGAGAACCTGGACAAGCAGGTTCCAGAGGACTACGAGGACGATCTCAGTGAGAAAGAGAAGGCCATTGTTCGAGAGATGTGCAACGTAAGTGCAACAGCTGTTCTGCACTCAGACCCCTCTTAGTGTCCCTGCAGATCTTAGGTCTAGACTAATGCCTGTTATAATAACTTCCAGGAAAAACTTAAGAATTAAACATGTTTATTTATTTGCAACCAACTGAAACGCCCCCTAGTGGCTGACTGCAGTATGTGTTTTAAGCCCCATGGATTCCTTTTGTTTGTTCTGTTTTAAGTTTGTTTTTACTGTGCACAGATTCCTTGTTTTTATGGCTCTGAACGAGAATGACATTAGCAGAGTTCTGGGCCTATCCCTCGCTCCCCTTCCTCCTATCTCTCTCCTCCCTGCTCCAAAGCCTGCTCCATCCTGGAAACCCTCAGCAGAGGCTCATAGTTGAGATGTCAGAGCAATTAAAGTGGAACGGCATGGAAAAGAGCACGCCTCCCCCCTATCTAGTCCTCCTCTCCCCTCTTACTCCTCCATCTCCCTCTCTGTTGGCGCTGAAAGGGCCTCGTCCTGAATAAAAGGTCCGCTGATTAGAGAGAGAAAGAGCGTTTGGCTATCTGCAGAGGTATGCAACAGGCCAGGAATCTGGGGAGCACTACAATAGTGCCTCTGTAATATCACTGGGGTCCCTCGGGGGGAGAGACGGAGGTATCTCATCTCTGTGCAGCTCAAAGTCACGATGTGAGCATTTGAAGTTCACCCTCATCTCCTCTCTGTTTGCAGGTGGTGTGGAGAAAACTGGGTGACGCTGCAGGATCAAAGCTGTCCATCAGACAGCACCTCTCTGGGAACCAGTTCAAGGGTCCGCTGTAGCACGGCAACAACGAGGATTTACGCTGACCCCTCGGAAAAAACAAGCAAACACCACCACTTCTCTACCAGCCTACACCACCCATAATGCCACGCTCCCCACTGCCTACAGCTCCCAGCGTTCCTCCAACAAACTCTCTGTTAGGACTGGCTGCAGGATGGACTCAGACTCACAAGTTTTTATGTGTTAAAGGGGAAGTTGATAACTGGCAGCTAGTTTCACCGACTCACCCCGCTTTGGAGTATTTTGTACAAAAACACACACATACACGATGGCATCTCCCTCTGTTAAAACACACCCTTCCTTTAGTTGTTTTAGTAGCGTAGCTGTGCTGTTAGAAGCCAGCAATGCAGCATGGTTTCAAGCACAGACCTGACAGAGTTCTCTGCATGTAGCCGGGATGGGAGGGGCCAGCAGTGGCGTTATGTTCTGATAGAACCTCCTATAGCAGCGCTGTCCAGTCCTGGTCTTCCTGGACCACAATCCCACGTGTCGAGATGTTTTTCTGCTTCAACACTATGGGGCGCAGACTGTAAAGAAATGCAATAAAATTGTAGTTACATTTAATCACATTCAGCTCCTCAGAGTGATGAAAATGAGGTGGGAAGAGTTTAAAGTCACCTTTTCACTGTATTTATTTAGAAAATAATTAAGTCCAAATGTTTAAAGATCAATTCAAACAATATTTAAAAATTAATTTAGTCAAATACAAACATAAAGTTTATTCTAAATATTTAAAATCGAATATAATATTTAAAGTTAGCTAACATGCTAACTCAGATATCTGTAAAATGAAAGTAGCCCACCAAAATAAAAGCAGGGTGAAGAGATCCCCTATCTAACATCTGAGTCTGTTTGATGTGCATCAATAAATGATCCATAGTTAAATGTTTAACATTATGTATTTAGATTTAATTCTAAATGTTTAGGTTCATTTAAAATAGATCGAGGATCTCTTCACCATGCTTTTATTTTGGTAGGTTACATTAAATATTTGCTTTTAAAACTGCAACATTTTTATTTAGACTTTTTATTTTGATTTATTTCAGAATTTCTTTTGATATATTTTGTACAATCAGCGCCCCATACAACACACCTGATTTGACTCAGCAGACATCAGCAGTACTTTAGGAAATACTGAGGGGATTTTTCAGCCACTAATTCAGGTGAGTTGGAGCAGGGAAACATGTAAGACACGCAGGATAGACGAGGCAGATGTTACCCACCCTTGCCCCCTAGTGGTCAATAAATGTAATTAGAATTAGTATTCAAAATGTTAACTAAGTGAAACCCACTGTGATCTAGCGCCTTTTGCTCGTAAGACAAGCCTATGAATAATTAGGGATCACTGTTAACGTGTGTACATTCTGTATAAAAACCATAGCACTACTTCATTGTTACTGTTGATTTGTCTATTTTGTATTCTAGCGTGGCCATGTGATCAAGATTTCACTTTGAAAGCACACAAAACCAGACCTTACACAGGGTTTGCTTTTGGTATTAACTTTTTATTATTATGACTACCGGTATATTCTGTTCCAGATGAACTGTTATTATCCCTCGATGTAACCTCTGAAAGTATATCAAACCCTCGCTGATTTTACCAGTCCGTTTAATTAATTTGACAGATTTTATTTGTGAATTAACTACAATTGTATGCTGTGTGCATGCTTGACAATCATTTTCTCAGGTTGGGAGGGCTACAGCTTTACCTTCACCCATCTGACTCTTTGAGTGTGTGTGTGTGTGTGTGTGTGTGTGTGACTTCCTTGCAGCTGTAGCACGTGTGTCTGCTGAACCCTGGTTATAACAACATAAAGGCTGAGAAATACGTTTTCTGAATCCAAACAGGAAGTTGTGTCCCATTAACTGCAATAACAGATTCAATAATAGATTTTAAATGCACTAATAATTTTTGTTTTATCCTGTTTTTAAAGATGATGAATAAACTGACATTTCTTCAGATTTAGATTCTTCCTGGTGGATTCAGTTAGGTGTGTTTATGCAGAGCATTTTTTTGAATTTGTCTTCCCTGTGTTGTCTCCACACCTTGAAACATTTTAAAACAGGTATTTCTTGATGTCAGCGTATTTATTGCCATGTTTTAAACGGAGATGGGAGAGTCGACCTGTAACTGAACAATCTTTTTTTTTAAATTCTTTTTCCAAGTTGTCTGATTTGTTCAGTGTCCAGCAGCCTACTCTCTCCCACCTCTAAGGGTTATTTGTTCCAAATTAGAACATTTCTAAGGTGGTTCTCTTTAAAAAAAAAAAAAAAAAAAAGGTGGAAAAAATAATCAGAAATTTTATTTTTAAAAGTGTCCTTTTTTTCTAGGAACTGATTAGAAGCCATGGTACAATTTTGAATACTTAACAAGCGGCGTCTGACTGCAGCGTTTTGATCCGACTACATTTTGTAAACATCTTTAAAGCTCCTTTTTCCTGCCTCTATGCTAAAAACCAGTACAGTTCAGGTCCCCTAGAATCTGCAGCATCAGTGTGTAATCCCCGTAGCTACTAGCATGACTCCTCATGAATTTTACTAAGATTACGTTTGACAAGAGAAAACATGAAATGGGCCACTTTTAGAAAACTTTGAAGAAAAATAAACGAGTTGCCTAATGAAACAGAGTTTTTGTCTTAATTTTTTCAAGGTAATTTTACAAGATGTTCCAGCACCTAACAATGTTGATTTACAAACGTGAACACATCACTTCATCTCATAATAGCTTATGTTTTTGTGTTATGATCAATTTCAGCTACAATTTGAAGTAACAATGCACAGATTGACTTCGAGGGTTGATATTGATGACTGATTGTTTAGTTGTGACCTGATGATGCAGGTTTTATATCCGATTCATCTCAAACGTTTAATTGAACATTTTCTGGAAATTAACACTTTCACATGGAACAGACCAAAAATAAAACCCTCAGATTTTTTTTGTTTTAGATTAATCTTGCATAATATTCATCAATTCCAAACACCAGTGGGTTTTTGATGCTGTTCTAGCTTTAAGCACTTTCAAAACTTTAAAAATAACATTTTAAAATTCAAGGATTTCAAGCACCTGTAAGAAACCAGTCTGTCAATGAATGGATAAGGCTGCCCTCTACTGGTGAGTTAAAATACTGCACTAAACAGTCTGTGATGCATGGAGTTGGGGCAGCTTGGTGGTGATATTTTAACATTTTAATGACAAATCTTAGATTTTCCATAAAGTTAAGCCCACCTCTTAAAAATACAAACATTTTAAAACTTTTGATGAAATGCCTAAACCACTCCTCTATGGAAAAATCATCTAAATATTTTGGTCAAATTAAATCTTGCTGCAAAAAACCCAAAGAGCAGCAGCAATGAAACCATTAGCAGGGTTACACTGATACGCCTGACTAAGGAATTCAACACTGTCTGCAGGACGCCATCACTAAATCATGAAACAAGAAAAAAGGACCAATAATAGTGTAACTAGTAGGGCTGACACCCAACCCCAAGCCTGCAAAGGCTGAAACCTAAAATTGAACATTTTTAGTTGGAATTGCTCTGCATTGGTACAAACGACACTTTTGCATTAAGTTCTATAACATGACCGAGTCAGGTGACTTAACTGTAAACAAATTTCAACTGTTGTGCAAATTTTCTTGCATCTCATTTCAAACTGTCTCACATTTCCAGCATCTTGACTCAAAGGTAACGGAGATGGGATTCCAGTGGAGTTCCTGCAACTACTTGAAATAAAATTTGTCTTGCAAATATTAACTACACAAAAAATGTTTAAACCATTGCAAACTGTTTCTCTCTTTACGTTTGTCTCATCACAGTGAGATACTGGTTTACATTTTAAATTAAGGGACAAAAATAAAATGTTCTGACAAACTACAACAGCAAGAGTCACTGTGTAGTGGACCACTTTTATTCTTTATTCCAGGAGAACTGCAGGAATGTAAAAAGAAAAAAAAAGAAAAACAATAATGAACATTTGCAATTAAAGCAAACTGAAGAAAGTGTGTAAGAGCAGTAAAAAAAAAAAAAGGTAAATATTTCTTTGTACATTCCCAGACTGTTAGAATCCTGAAGGTGGGCATTGTAAGTGCCATCCTATAGATGTTTGAGTCTATAATTTCTTAATTTTCAGCTCCTCCTGACACTATAAAGTCATCACTTTATATTTCAGGCTCCTTCCCTGACGAGTCATTGTTTACAACCCCAGCAGCTGTTTATTCACAGAAAAATAAGCTCCAATTTTCTCAGTTTGTACCAGAAAAACTACTTCCTGGTTCTCAGAATCCAGACAATGCTCTCTATATTTATCTCATCCACCCGCTGCGGTTCAGAGGCATCCCAGGTGGAGGCGGCAGGGGCACTTGTGACTGTCCTGGGGGAACAGGAGGTGGAGGAGGGTACCCTGCAGGAGGCAGCCCGATCCCTGGAGGGGGGACGTGTCCTGGCGGCATGCGTGGAGGTGGTGGTGGAGGGTAGCTGTTGTATCCAGGAGGCGGATAGGCTGATAGGTTGGGTGGTGGGTAGGTGGAGGGAGGTGGGGGGCCTGGAGGAGGTGGTGCTGCAGCTGGTGGGTAGACGTGTGGATGGTATGGTGGTATCTGAGGTACGTAGCTGGGCGGCATGGGGGCGTAGGAAGGACCTTCCGTCTTCATCATGGACTGCAGGCTCTGGTAGCCCTCTCCAGACATGTAGGAGCTGGTGGTGGACATGATGTAGCTGGAAGGTGGAGGTGGGGGAGGCCGATGGGGAAGCGGAGGAGGCTGGTGTGGTGGTGGGGCGTGTGGAGGAGGAGGAGCAACTTCACTTCCTGGTTCTGCTTCTGCAGGAGGAGCTGGAGACAGAAGAGAGAAAGGTCAACTATAGGGTCAGATTTGTTTTTACATTTTCCAGAAAACAATAATAATATGGCAATATTTTAAGACATCTCAGTCATTATCTGTTTGCTCTATTTTAGGATTTTTCCTATTGCTGAATACTTAACCAAAACACAAACAATGGTTCCAGATAAATAGTTCTATTTAATGAGACCTCACATAAAAATACCTACCTGATACGCCCTGAAATCAGACTGACTGAACTTAGTTCTGACATTTAAAGCTCTGCTGATATGTGAAAGATTACAAAATAAACAACCAGCTTTTCTTGTGGTAAAGGTTATTTTTGGCCAAGCAACTCCACCAGTTCGTCTTTTTGCTACCGCAGGTTTGCCAGACCCCTGAAGCTTTTCATACTCCACTTACTACAACCAGTGGTTAGTCAGGAGATGGTGAGTCGCTCGTATGACGCATGTAGCACCATGTGACGAATATATTCCATGGGGACTTTTACTCATTTGTATTATATACTTATTGCATTGTGGGATAAATATTTGATAATTCCTGCTTGCCTCATCCTCAAAATAAAACTTTGAATATTACTGAAAGTATTCATCACACACGACGCTCATCGCTCCAACGTGACCTGAAATAACCTTTGTTCTCAGCAACACAAGGCCAGGTCGAGACCAGCAGGCTTCACCTCACAGGTCTCATTAGCAGCTTAGACACTAATCAGACTGAACTGGGTCAGACCAGTTCTGATCGCCTACGCTCGCTGATTAGGACGTCCTGAACTCTAGACCTAGTTCTAATTTATTCTGAATAAAATGAAACACCTGTGACCTTAAGAGTTTACTACTTTTGGTAATTATCAGGTTAGGTATTAGAAGACATGTTTACAAGTCATTTGTTCCTAGTCAGCTCTCAAGTCTTTGAGGTTCAACTCCAAGTCAAGTCTTGGATCAAGTTATTGGTGGGGACACGTCACCTCCGTCCACACTAAATCTACGCCCATGACCTTCACTATTTGACGAAACTTTTTTCTCTTTTTTCCAATTGACGTAAATCTGTCACCAGCCACGACGGAGAACTTTAACCCCTGATCTAGTCTCCCTAAACCTGTGACCTGCTAGAGAATCTGTAAATCCAGCACTTAGTCTGGGACAGTTTGTTACTCACAAGATACTGAATCATTTTAATTTTAAAAACCTCTTGAAATGTATTCTCCATGTCTGTTTCCCAAACTAAAGGCTGTGATATGATCAGCACGAGCCCAAACATTTTGGAGAAAATAAATTATTTGGGGG
>SSNR01000055.1:1306658-1331046 GCA_006937965.1 Callopanchax toddi | reverse complement strand
GGGTACCCTGAAAATGAATAAAACATAAAAAAAGAGGCCTAGTATTTTTTATTTTTACCTTCTGTTTAATATTTAAATGTGCAGTCTAGACACGACTGTTGTTCATTTTGTACTTGAATGCACTAAAATAGAGAGGGGGACTGTGACCTTAATTCAGGATTTTAAGAAGAAATGTGCAGCCCTACCTCTAAACTGTAGTAAACTGATTAAAGTCAGAAACAAGACACAGCTGCTGAACATCAGGAGGAGGGCGGTTTACCTGGGGGAGGCTGGGATGCAGGCAGCGGGGGCATGGGGCTCTCCAGTCTAGGAATCTTTGACCCAACTTGTTCTGCAAATTGTTCATAAGTGCATTAATTTGACATGTTTAGATGGTCATAAAACCAAACAACCTGCCTAAAATCCATTCTACTCTAGTTTGTGTATCTTTATCTGACCTGATGTTTTTATGAAACTTATAAATATTCTCAAATAATCCAAGCAAGTTCTAACAATTCCACTCCCTAATGATTAAAATGGATTACCTGGTGCCTTTGGTTCATCTTTTGGAGAAGTCTGAAACAAAAACAAACACTTAGAGACAGAACAGCTGAGCTGTACAACAAGTCACATTTAGGTATAACGTTAGAGGAGCATAGTAGGCTTTGTGCTCAGTTCTCTTACATGTGAGCGTTTGAGCTGGCGCGCTGGGCTGCCTCCTTGAGGAGAAGTCTTTTTTGGAGGTGGTGGAGGAGGGTTTACAGCTGGAGGTAGTCCCTGTGGTATTGGAGGAGCGGGGATGGGAACAGCTGGCGTCCGCTCCTTCTCCTGGATCTGCTGAGGGATTGGCTTGTTTCCCTGGGAATACAGGTCCAGGATCTGGTGGCAAATGTCTGGAGGACAGGACACAGTTAGTCTGAGAGAACATCCGAACCTAATTTTAGAAGAAAAGGACAAACACCTTCGAGTAGCTCAACTGGGACATCCTGGACAAACTGCTCCCACCAGCGACGTGACGACTGCTTGGCCGTCCACTCCTGGATGTCGAACTTACACAGGCGGCCTGCCAAGTACATCACGGCCACTGCGATAATTTCTGGCTCCCACTGGAGGGACAGCATGGTGCACAGGCTGCCAGGGACACACACCATGTTAAAGCCCTGCTTCCTTTTAGTCAGGACAATAAAAATGAAAATCTGGACCTTCTGCAAATCACTGCCGTTGTGTGTGAGTGGTATTATAAGACAGACACTCCCCAGATTACAAATCTTATTATTAGACCATGAATGTGGTGGTTAGAAGGCTAGAAAATAAAATATCTGTCCTGTAAATTATATGAGACACAATTCATGAGAAAGTGAGCAATCCAGTTTACTTCAGTTATATTTAAAAGTTAAATAAATTCAGAGCAACAACAAAATATAAAACACATCAGTGAAAATAGCACACAAAGTCACCATCACGCACAAGAACAACAGTTTTCTCACCTGTCATTGACAAACGTCCACGCCATCTGTAACACCTTACACACTTTGTTCTTCTCCCCTAAAACATCAGGACAAAACAACACTTCTGAGTTTATCTGTTCTGTGTGTCAGAGATCATTTTGACTGATGATAACTGGGTGGAACGGTTTGATTCAGTTCACGTCACAGTCTGGAGCTTTGTCAAGATTCCAACAGATAATCAACCACTTCACTGAGTCAGTCTTAACGCTGGTGGGGTTTATGGACAGTAAATAGGGAAATGTTTATCATTTCAGAATAGTTTTCATTTATTTGGTTCAAAAAAGGTCTCAATTAGTTTGTTTTTTAAACTCTTGCTCAAAACAATAGTAATTAATCATCGTCAAATGTGAGCTAAATAGTTTTGTTGGTAGTGACTGTGACCTGGGCTCCCTGACGGCAAACAAAATACCAGTTTAAACTTGAATTGTTGATGCTCATAAAGCAGAAAAGGAAAAACAAAGTTCAGCGTTTGAAAGTGTGAAGAACTGGAGTGGAAAGTATCACTAAAATATTCAGAGAGAGACAGATAGTACAGAGCAAATGTAGCAGAGTAGATCTGCTGTCAGGATGAGAAGCAAGTCATCAGGTACGAGAGGCGAGTAAGAGTTAAAAACTGTTAACCAGAAGTCTCCATCACAGGTAAGAGACTGAAAACCTGTGGAAGGTAACAGTAACGCAACACGTGTTAAGTGTCTGTAAAATATAGCAACTCAACTTGATCAATCTAAAACTCTGAATCCTTCACCACTAAGGTAGTAAACTGAACCTTGCTGCTGGTGTAACTCTTAGTCAGAAAACTCATCCCAAACTGAGACAAGTGAACTGAACAGTTTCCATCCCTGGTTTTCTTAGTCTGTAACATCCGGCTGATCTCACCTTTGAGCTGCTTGACGTAGCGCAGCAGAAACATGTAGGGATGCTCCACCTGCAGGTCAAATTTGATGGTCTGGAGCAAAATTCTCTCCAACACCATCACCTCTTCCTGCAGGAAAAAAGTAGGATTATTAAGCCCAGTTCTTACCCTAAGAAATACATCCCTTTAATTTAGTTTGTCAAATACTTCAGTAAATTAAATACTCATTCTTGAAAGATTTCTTTCAGCCTAGGACTACACTGTATATACTTTAATGTTATTACTGAGAAAGTTGCACAAACTTTTCTGCTTTTCATCTATCATGATTCATGTTGTCAAAGAGAAATAAAAAACACCAAAAAGTCTAAGAACAAAGAAATTGTACCTTTGGGTCGTCTCCAAACTGGGCAAACTGCACATCATTCAGTAAACTCCGGGCTGTTTTAATGATATCTTTGCACTTCTTTGGGGTTTCTTCGACTTTACCAGCCAGGAAAAGACAGCAGGCACCCGTAACCTGTTGAATCACAACATTATTTATCTGGGTTTAGTCTACTTTTATAAGAATCACCATAAAGTGAACTTACGTATCTGGGAAACTGCTTGAAGGAGTGAAACATGTAGAAACGATGGAAATAAATGATACCAGTTGCAAGTGTGTCATAGTGTCTGCTGAGAGTCAAGGATTCATGTTTATCAGATCAATTCTGCAAAAATGTTTAATATTTATTAAACACTGTGAGTTCAGAAGTATTGTACGTAACAGTCCTGCTCATGTTTTAAAAAACAATGCTAATGCACATCTTGTGAAAAACTGAAAAATAATCCTATACATTATTTTTAATCTATAAATTCTACATAGTCTGACTTTAAGTCTTTTGTTTGGATTTTACGAGTTTTTTCCATCAGAAAAACAAAAGCACGAGTCACTGATTTAACGTTTAAATAGTTTTGTTGGCTCAAACAAATAAACCAATCAAGGATACAAGCCGAGTCGAGTTCCCACATCAAATATGAAGCGGGCTCCCTCTCTCCGATACCGAGCCTCTGTGCCAGGGTCCAGGCCCTCGGACTGAGACGGGGTATGGGCCAGGTCCTTCTTGTCCCAGTACCAGCATGGCTTGATGTGGTCCAGGATGGCTTGACCAGTCAGGTTCTCCTTGGATTCCTTCATTGATTGCGGGGAGGAGGTGGATGGACCCGCTGAACTAGACTGTTAAAAAGTAAATATCAGTTTGCAGGTTTCATAATGAAAGAGCAGAACTGTATCATTGACGGTTACTCTGATAAACACAACCAACCACTTAAGAGGAACCAGTCCGAGTCTAGTGGTTACATTTCCCATTTAATTCTAATGAATTGTATATATTTTTTAAAATATAACTTGAATTACAAATCTTTGTTTAGTTTGTGTTACAGTTTTGTAGAGGTTTTCAGCACAAGTTGAATGCATCCAGGTTTATTTGCTGTACTGCACTAAAATAAAAACATCTATTTATTTATGTCACTTTAAGGAGGATGCATTCAGTAACCCACTTCAGTATTTAAATATATACAAAAAACATTGACTTCAGTTATCAGATACTTCAGCATCTGTATACCCGCATCTTTTGGCAATTACTAGATTAAAAGGCATCAAAATTTGATGTTGTAGTAACACATTAAGCTCCTCTAATAACAGATAACATTCTGACTAAACAGAAGACTGTTTAAATTAGATAAATACAAATAAAACGGGTATTTAAAATGTGAATTGTCAAAAACATAGTAGTAAGTTCAAATTCATTAAGCAGTACAAAGAACGAAAGTCAGAATCACTCGGACAGAGGAGGTGAAGTTAGCCGAGCCATGCTAAGTTAACCTCGGATAGCACTAGGAGAGCCACTCGAAACCTCCAGCCTGTAAAAATGACCGTGTATATCTCACTACATGTCTTTAATGAAACATAACACTTACCTTTATCATGTATGCGTCAGAATCAGCCACAAAAATTAACTGCTTTGAGAATAAACTAGTTTCGTACTATAAGTTAGCTAACAAATACTCTCCGACAACCCCCATTGTAACAAGGACACCGCCATTTTACTGCACGTCATGACGCAGAAGACGCACGTGTTGTAGTAAACTATCTTTACTTTTCTTGAGATACTTTTTAAAGTTTAATCAATCGATCAGTTACGGATATTGACTTAGATACCCGAAAAATAAAAATACAATAATAATAAAAATAAAAATCTATATTGTTTTAGATGATGGAAATGTGCAATGTTTAAATAAACCACTAGAGGGAGACAAATAACTACTTTGCAGGCAAGATTATTTTGTTCTCAATTCTTTACCTTGAAAAAAGAACTGACTTTTTTTATATATGTGTTTTAAATTAATAATAATAATAATAAAACAATCATAATGTAAGGGAATAATGCATAACTTTTTATTCAAATATGCCTATATTATTTAGAATGTTTTAACTTTTTTTTTTTTGTTAAATACAGTGTTTCAATGAGATATTGACCAAATGCTACACTAGAATGTCAAAGGGTTAACACAGGCTTGTGCAACACTCAACAAAGCAAGTAAACACACACATTTACATTTACTGACTTTTTTCCTAAACACTGAACTGTAAGACTTTAGGAAGGCTATAAGCAATTACTTTCCTCTCTGGGACTGAATAGAAGAATGATTTATTTCACTTAGAAAATGACAAAACAAAAATACACACATAAATAACTGCGTGTGCATGTGTATCATGTGGCTTACGTACATGTTTGCTGTTTGGAACAGCATCATACTGAGTCACTCTGCATGTTTCATTTTTGATTGAGTCTACTCCACATTGTACCTACTATTTGTATTGTCCAAACTAATTCAACTGCTTTGTGACATTCCCATGTTTACATTTGAATATTGTTTTACTGTATTTTTGTTTTTTGTTTTTTTACAAATTATGCAAAAATGCCTTTTATATCTTTAATCTTTTAGGTATTCACACCTTAAGAGCAATGAAAAAATGTGCCTTTTTCTTATTAATATGGGGCAATGATATAATGCATGGAAGCAGTAGTAGTAGTAGTAGTAATAATAATAATAATAATAATAATAATAATAATAATAATAATAATAATAATAATAATAATGTAAGATATACATTTTATTCAAACACTTTTTCTTTTCTTTTTTTTGCATTTTTTAAGTCAAGTACATTTTTTTCAGTTAAGTTCAGTGAAAGCTTTAATAATAAATATTATAATAAAATATGCTCTACTGGATTGACCTGCTGGCAACTTGAGCTGCAAAATAATGACCCACTAAGCACTTTTTGAAGCATAGCATGGAGATACTAATAATTTCTGAGGTCTCAATAAAGTTTGTTTTTGATTTTGTTAACATTTGTTGTTGTCCAGACCAAAGTGCCTGAGAACCACCATCATCTGTGCCTGTTTTGAGCAGAACAGAGTGTTCAGCGAGAGGAGACCACAAGTAACATGTCGTGCCCTCCTCGCCCTCCTCCTGGCCTCACTTCTGAGGAAAGCCAGCATTGAATCATTTACTTGGTCCACATTAAAATCTGGAATCTGCATGCATTATGTATTCAGCCCTGCTCGGACAAATCCTCTTAACTGTGGGAGAAATTGTCAGGACGGGTCCCGTAGAAAAGTAAGAGCCTTGTCTGGTTGTATTGCCCGTAGCAAGGGAGCATCTCAATCTGTCACTCAAGTACACACACACACACACACATGCACGCACGCACGCACGCACGCATACACACTATGAATAGCTTATAAATAATAGATACTTATACTTTCTTTATTAATATTAAACACTGCATAATGAAGCAGTGACTATAAGCAAATCCCACAGCAATATTCATCCTACCACGAGCTCTCCTGGAGTGGACCTTTCATTGTTTAAGTCAGCCCTGTCACATTGCGGTTAATCACATGAAAATGGCTTCAAATGCTTTGAACATTTAACCTCTGAAACACAACCCCCCCCCCCTGTTTGTCCTGAAAATGGTATCATGAGTTCTCTCCACCGTACACAGCATGTTGGTCTATTTTAAGGTGCTCGATTAATGTCATTTTTCTTTTCTTTTGGGAGACTCAGGGCACAATATTAAAAATGTAAAAGGACATAATGAAGACTGAGACAAGGAGTCAAAGCTCCACATCCATTCATGTGCCCTTTAAAGCTCTTGCTAGTTATTATCAAATAACCTCAAAAGGTGAAAAGCAAGAGGTAATGTGTTGGCCTGTTTCTGTGCATTTGTATGCCTAACCCTAAACACCTAAAACAGACTTTTGGAGCCAATTCAAGATGCACACAGCTAACACACACAGCTAACTGACTGTCACAGCTAACTGACATTAACAAACACAAAAACGGCTGAAACTCGCTTTGCCTTGCCTCGCCTCGCCTTCCCCCGCGACCCGGACCCGGATAAGCGGCAGCATCCCAACTAGGGAGTCCCAGACCGTCCTCTCGCCGGCCACCTCCACCAGCTCCTCCAGCAGGACCCCAAGGTGTTCCCAGGCCAGATTGAAGATATACTTTCTCCAACATGTCCTGGATTGACCTGGGGGCTGGCAGGACATGCCCGAAACACCTCCCCAGGGAGGCGTCCAGGAGGCATCCTAACAACATCCCCAAAACACCTCAACTGGCTCCTCTCGATATGGAGGAGCAGCGGCTCTACTCCGAGTCTCTCCAAAATGTCCGATCTCCTCACCCTATCTCTAACTAAGGCTGAGCCTGGCCACCCCGTGGAGAAAACTCATTTCAGCTTCTTGTATCAATGATCTTGTTCTTTCGGTCATTACCCAAAGCTCATGACCATAGGTGAGGATTGGGTGGTAGTTCGACCGGTAATCAAGAGCCTTGCTTACTGGCTCAGCTCCTTCGTAACCACAACAGACCAGTTCAGCGTCCGCACTGCAGACGCTGCCCCAATCCGCCTGTCGATCTCCCACTCCCTCCTTCCCCTCACTCGTGAGAAAGATACTTAAACTCCTCCACTTGAGGTAGGACCGCTCTCCCGACCCAGAATTGGCAAGCCACCTTTTCTTGGTTGAGAACCATAGTCTCAGACTTGGAGGTGCTGATCCTCATCCCAACCGCTTCACACTCAGCTGCAAATCTCCCCAGCAAGAGCTGAAGGTCAGAGCCTGATGAAGCTAGGAGGACCACATCATCTGCAAAAAGCAGAGACGAGATTCTCCTGCCACCAAACTCGACACCCTCATTCAAGATGGCCACCACAGCAACCTTAGAAAGAGAAAAATGATTATAACTCAGTTGATTTTAGACAATGAGCTAAAAAGTTGTGGTTGTATACTGTAACTGAGAATCACCACTTACACACACTCTGGACTAGACAGATTTTAATGAATTTCATGTTCATCATCAAATAATTACATTTTGGAGTCAACCCAATTCAAGATGGCTACCACAGCTAATCAATATTAGCAAACACAAAACAGTATTTAAAAGGAATTCCCCAAAATGCTCTCTAAGTACTAAATATTGCACAAGAATTTTGCTTAAAACTTTTGGAATCAACCCATTTCAATATGCTTGCCACAGCTAATTGGAACCAGTAAACACAAAAATGACTATAACTCTGTTAAAGCGGCACTCCGGAGGATTTCATCAGGAGAGCAGTTTTTGAATCTAGCGTCCAAAGGCTCCTCCTCAAAACATCTCGACACGCGCGTCCGGTCGCGTGTGCGCGCGGCGCATATACTTCGGACATGAGCTGTACCGCTCAATGTGTAGGGTTTAATCACTCACAGTTCACAACTCTTATTCCAACAATACTACGAGGGTCTGATGAGCCCTCTCTGTCCCTGCTGCTTCTGATATTAGCTCTGTTAGCACCGACCTGCTGCTGGACTCTGAAGCTGAACTTGACTCGGCCCTGGATGAACTTTCTGACCAAAATAAACGCATAATCCTGTCAAGCCTTGCCATTCTGTGAGGTGAAAGGTTTAAAAATAAAAATAAATCCATCTTTAGCTGGGGAATGGGTAGGTTTTTAGTAGAAATGAGCCGTGAGTCCTCAGTGAACGGCTGAGATGGCAGAGAAACACACGGAGTGTCCTGTACGACAGCGCCCCCTACTGGTACAGGTTTGGTCGATGCGCGTGCATGTTGAGAGAATGCAGACATTTGAATTTCATTGGCTGAAAAATGTCAGCGGCAAGAAATAATGGAAAGGGGTCTCTAGGAGGAAGGAGGGTCTTCATCAGAATGACAGATGTTGTGGAACTCAACCCATAGATCATAGTTTAGACCTGAAATATCATTTAAAACATTTAGAAAACTTTGATTCAGAGAAAAATGCTCCAGAGAGCTGCTTTAATGTCAGATATTGAGCTGAATTTTGGTTTCATATGCTGCCTCAAAGTTTTGCACAGGATGGATGATTTTAATTAAATTTACATAAACCAATCAATTCTTGTACTTCTACAACTGATTACCTTTTGGAGGCATAGCTAAGTAGCATTAGCAAACACAAAAATTGCGATAACTTGGTCAGTTTTACAGCTTTTAGGCTAACTTTTAGTGTCATAATAATTAAGACTCACACACTCCAAGTGCTACACATTATGCAACATCTTCACTTAAGCTTTGGCATTAACTACTCCAATCAAGATGGCCACCACAGCTGCTCAGCGTAACAATCACAAAAAACGCCCCAACTCTGGCGATTTTACAGATTCTGAGCTCAAATTTGATGAAAGTCATTCACAACACATATTCCAAATGCTAATCGATCGCACAAGCTCTTAACATATAAGATTGTCCATAAACATTATTGTTAAGATTTGATCAAAAAGGCTAAAATTCTTTTATTTCTTAACATGAAGTGGTCTTTAAAAAAATAAAACTCTGACATGAAATACAGCAGGCACTATGAATCCTTTAAGGAATCCCAGGCCTTTAATCTTTTTTTTATGTTTTAACATAAGTATGGAACCTGCCTAGATCCTTGAGAATTTGCAAAAGAGACTGCAGATCAGCATAATGTCCCTTGTTAGGTGGACAAAACTTTCATTTCAGGGATCTGGATCACCATCTGTGTTGTAGATGTTGCCCTGCGGTTTCTTCAGATCGTCTGACGCTTACCACTGGAGGTGCATGTCTCCTTAGAGGCAACACTTTGGACTTAAAACCTTTCCTGTGTCCACAACCAGGGTATGCTGGCCCTTTGCAACCCAGCTTAAACTGCTTTTGCCCGCAGCCTGCGGATACAAGCTATAATGGAGACGTTGATGTATTATTGAGAAACCCATGGGTGAAGATCAAGGAGATGCTTGCAGGCTGGTGAGGGAGACTCAGAATAATGTTTTCCAACAGCATCCAGCGTGTCCCCGATGCTGTTGCCCCACATGAAGACGATGAGGATATTTTTATGTAACATCACATGCTGAATTTGTGCTCTCCAGTCAAGGTGCTGGGCCAAACTGTGAAAAATGTGTCGTAGTATACGGTGTCTGCACACCGCATCTGCTGAGGTTAAGTCTACTTGAGCCAGAGCTGAGATGACATTTCATTTATATAAATAATTAGTGTCCTGAAAGTCCCCTCGGCCTGCCCCGAAGCAATCAAACTTCTAATGCTCTTAAAATTGCCCAGCATGTTTTATTAATGGCACGCTGTAAAATGTATCGCGCACACTTCTCTGCTGAACCAGGAAACAACTTTAAACGTCCGTGAGAGGCTTTCAGTTTTATTCAACAATGTATTTCAACCAAATTACAGCTTGGAACAAGTTTAGATTGTATGGTGGGGTTATTTTTTTAAAAGCTGCAGTCTGTATAGAGCACTTATCTGCGCATATGCTGAATGCAGTAAAGAGTCTGTGCTGATAAGTACCATTAAAAGCTACCTGAGGACACTTTTGGGCTCTGAATTTGATAAATGGTAGTCTATGGAGGCTTTGTGCTAAAATATAAGATAAAAAAAGGTTGACTTAAGGTGTCACCTCATTGAATGGGCTTGTTTTGGCTCCTGATTGCACCAACAGAGGGTACTGTTGCCTCACAACGTGCTTAAATGAGCCCAGCAATAAACCAGTGGAGATCTATCTGCTTTACATTTCTACTGAATTATGTTGAATTATTTAAACACTTTAAAGGTACATTAATTAAAGGTGATTTGATATAAAATCAACTAGTTGTGTCTTTTTAAAATTATTTCACTGAAAAGTGAGAGGAGAGAAAGTTGTGATTAAGAAATAAAGAAGAATTATGATAAAAGTGTCCATTATAGCTGTTTTTGGAGATCAATTTGATGTTTTTTTTTAATTATTTGAAGGGCTTGAAAGCCCCAGTCAGCGAGGATTAAGTAACCGATCATGATTAAGTCTCTCGCGGGGAGCCGAGGCTCTCTGTCCCCGGCATCAGTGAGCTCTCCTCCGCCTTTACGCGGCTGTGTGTCCGCTGACGCGCAAAAAAAAAAAAAAAAAAAAAAACCCACTCGGGCGCACTTGAACTTGGAATTCCTCTCCACCATATAAAGACAAGCACGAGCACGTATAGTCTACACACACCTACACACACACATGCGGGGAACAGAGCATCTTTCATCGCGTGAGTCAACAAGAAGTAGCCTCTCCATCGTAGGGAACTGGGAAACATTGGACCTCAGCTTGTTGGAAGAAAAGGAGGAGGCGTCTCGTCTGCCCGCCTGGTTTCTTTTCTCCCCCATCCTCCCTCCTTTCTCTACGTATGTGTGTGTGTGTGTGTGTGTGTGTGTGTGTGTGTGTCTCAATCAACGAGGCTACTGCCACCAGAGCCAAGAGTTGCTGTTCCGCGCACCAATGCCAAAACGCGCAGGAGGAGTCAGTGCCAAAGGGTCATTTTAGCGCACCGCTGCTGAGATGGAAGGACTGTAGGGAGCCCGCAGAGTCAACAGCTGCTGTTTGACCTCACATACTTTAATCATATCCTTAAGATTAACAGACAAACGGAGAAAAAGAGTCTGAAGCTCCCGGCGGAGCGCTCATCTGCCACGGTCGCTGCAGAGAGGTGGGCAGTCCAGGATTTTTATCTGAAAAAAATCAAACAAAACAAAAAAAAAAAAAAAAAAAACCGCTCATTGCATCATTGTTCTTAACCTGCGCACTTAACAGCTCATCGGTCCACACTTTGGCTCCCCCCGATCCAGGTGTTGCTTTCTTCCGAAGAGCGCTGCAGGACTCTGTGTGCGCGCGTGTTTGTGTGTGTGTGTGCGTGCGTGCGTGTGTGTGGACCATCCTCTCCGCGCTCCGACTGTTTCAACCTCCGCAACTCTCAGCTGAAGACTTGTAGACAGAAGCGGAGGGGGGACGATCGGGAGGAGGGGAGAGGCAGAGCCGGGTCACCTGCGATCCAGAGCGGACCGACACCACGGTCCAAGCCGACTCCAAGTGCCGTTCACCGGGCGATGCCAGAGTAAATGCCGGGGCGATGTCCCGCCGCAAGCAGGTGAACCCGCAGCACTTATCGTTGACGCACCGGGAGACAATACGAGGTGAGTTTACCTCCCTAAAAACCATCATTTATCATTAATTCATCTGGGTTTTATTATTAATCCGGAATCTTGTGGCAGGAATTAAAACATTTCTCTAGATTTTTATAATTAATAACATTTATCTGTGATGTTTTCAGTCATTTCCGACAGTTTGGTTTAAAGAGAAACTTGTTTTTAACACAATTTTCTCAACTTTTGCGCAACCCCCCCCCCCCCTAAATGCTTGACTTAAAAATAAAAAGAATCAAGTCAGATGAGAGTTATTTCACAGATTTGTAAGGTTTGACACAGCAGGAGGTCCAGGATGAGTGTGAAGTGTGTGTTTGTAGGCTGCACGCACGTGCGTCTCACCACAACACATTTGTTGTTTGTTTGTTGTGCTCGTGGTTTGTTTGTGTTTATGGTTTGGATTTTTATTTATTTAACCTGATTTCTTTCCTTTTCTTCCTCTTTTACTCAAAGTTTTTTCTCAACACATGAAGGCCTGCTTTTACTTTTAAGAAGTTACAAAAAAAAAAAAAAAAAACCCAAACAACCGGGAATAAATGAAATGCAGACATTTCTGTTAAAATCATCTGATAAATTATTCATTACATAAACTAAGGTCAGAACTAAAAAAAAACCCATTTCGAACACGTGTGATCAGATTGACGCAGATATCATCTGCAGCGGCAGTTTTTGCGCAAATGATTTTTTTTAAATCGCCTAATCCCATTTAGTATTAATTATTATCAATCTAACCTTCATCTCCCAGCTCTTCTGCGCCTAAATCCAATTTCACAACCTTCTAATCGGACTTATTTTATTGCACAAGTTCATGATGTAATCTTTGACCAATTTGTGTTTTTTTCTTTCTTTTTTTGCGGAAATCTGTTTGGTGCATCCCTCCCCGATGCATCTTTTATTCAATCCTCTTTGTCTCGATCAGCTTTTCCTCTAATGAGATTCACATGAAATCATTTTAAATTCTTATTATTTTTTTAAAGTCGTTAAATTCACACATGTTGGGTTATTAACATTTATTCTAGTGTTAATAATTAGAATAGGATTTGGATGGGAGCTTTTCTTTACAGGGATTTAAAAAAAATATGATTAAAAGTTTGAAATAGTTCTATTTCCTCCTAAATAATTGGAGCAATTTCTTTATTTTTTGGATTAAAAAAAAACTTTCCAGCACCTGTCAGCAAATTCTCACCTGAATAATAATAATTAGGTGTCACTGATTAGTTTGGGTTGTCTTTGTCCGAGCTGGAGCAGTGTGTGTGTGTGTGTGTGTGTGTGTGTGTGTGTGTGTGTGTGTGTGTCCTCGGGATTCATGTGTTCTTGCCTGGAGCTGTTAATGACTGACATCTTTTAGAGGCGTCTTTTAATCATGCCTGACCTGCCACCGGCAACCGGAGAGAGTCACGCAAACAAAGTCCCTGAAACGTTCAGATGGATGGTAAAAAGCTGGACACTTTTTACAAAAGAGGGCCTTGAATCTCACCCTACCTGTTCTTTCAGTTGACACTCATTGAACTGTGGCCTGAAGCTGTGACACTGACCCACAGTAGAGCAGATGAAGCCAGGAATAAGGTTGCAGGTAGTTTTTATTTCAGTTTTAGGGCTTATTTATTTCAAAATTTGAAAACTTTTTTTAAAATTTGCCTTCTTTTTCTAGTCAGTGAGTGAACTTGCAGTAATCCCTCTAAATGCCCTGCAGAAGCTCACACTTGATGCTGCAGAATCTCCAAAAACACATGATTTGGATCTGCAAAATCAAATTTAAAGCATCGTTTCTTTCCTGCGACAATTTTTTTGAGCAGAAAATCGAGAAGAATTAAGGAAACTCGACTGGGCTCGTTTAAAACAGCTGATTCTCTGCAGGTCGTCGTGACACAAACCTGTCAAAAGCAGACGTGAGGTGTCTCTTACACAAGTAATAATGCTAAGTTTCAGCCAACGTATGCATCATGTCAGGTGTGTGTGTGTGTGTGTGTGTGTGTGTGTGTGTGTGTGTGTGTGGAGAGGGGTAACTCGGTGTAACAGAACTGAGCCCTGCAGCAACACGGGCCAACGGGTCATGCTCTGTTTGGGAGAACACGAAACCTGAACATCAGCATATTTCTGGACAGGCTTTTCAGTTGGAGGACTGTATTACTTGTCCCGCCACACATCTAGGAACATACAGCTGCACCGAAAGCACTCAGTGTGTCAGTATGCAAACACACACACACACACACACACACACAGATTCAGCATTTACTGAGTGGACGTGTGTGAAAGCTAAAGAGATTCACGTGTATTTTGCATCAATCTGACCTTCGATTTGCAGTAAAATCTTAGTTTTTTTAATCTAAACACCTTTGTGTGATTCAATTCAGGCTCACAATCATACATTTCCAACACATTTTCCAACAAATAATTCCCAAATCAGCCTCCCTGGTGTCCATGCTTTGGTGGACCTGGATCCATGATAACTGTTTACTCTCAAAATTGGCATGCTACTTGTGAAACAGTTAATGTTTTCTTCTTTATTCACGCCATATGGCTGTCAAATGATGGGGAGAAACCCACCGTGTGCACTGCAACACCACAGTAAATATTCACACACACACACACACACTCACACACATTGTGGTAACCGGATGATAATCTCACAGGAGACGAGCTGGTGAGCGATTTACGACTTGCTGCGGGGCACAGCTGTTTATTCGCAGATTTTCCTTACAGTACAAGAACATTTTTCTTTTGCAATACTGTCCCTTTCGTTGTATATTAAAAAAACAAAAACAAAAGCAGTCTCTAAATTATTTTGCCAAATTGGATTTACATCTTTAAAAAGCCTCTTCGGTTGCAAGTCTCACACAGCGATTATTTGGTGACAAGCCCAAAGTCAGCAGCAGAGCTTTATTTTGCTCAGGCTGATAATCTAAGATTTATGATAAGGAATGGGACTGCTACAGATTAAATGGTGATAAGATAATTAAACACACAGGCCTGGCCTTACACAACGCACACTGTTGCAGCTCTCCCTGGCAATCGAGGCAAAGATAGAGAAAAAAAAACAGGGGATAGGCTAAGCGAGGCCGCTTGTTGTTTGAATTTTTGATTGCAACCATCTGCAATGTTGCTGGTGTCATTTGTTTTCAATGGCGGAGTGAATCTTAGCCGACTTTCCCAGTGGGGTTTGCTCATAAGATTGAGTGTGCATGTGTTTTTAGCTATGTGGAGGAAAACAAAGAACAGGAGACAGGTCAGGCTCACGTCTGAGACCCTAGTTTGGATTTAGACGCGTTAAAGTAACGAAGAAGGTCAAGGCTTCGCAGATAATTAGATTTAGTCAAATTTAATAAACGTCTTTCTTGTGTTTTTATTCAAATTTGTGGAAATTCTTTCATAAATTCAGCTCAACCTCGAGCACAACGACTCAACCAAAGAGGTGTCTGATTTGAGGACTTATCGGAGGCCGAGTCCTCAGACACCTTTCAGCTGTTTGGCTTTTGTTTATGAGCAAAAAAAAAAAAAAAAAAAAGGAGAATGTCAGTGATCGGATAATTACAAGAAACCCAAAATCTACAAACGTGGTCTTAAATCTCGCAATTAAAAAGTTGAAAATTATACAAATCCTTAAATAATTACGTTTACCAAGCACTTCATGGATAGCAGTTTGAATATTTGTTCTTTTTTTGAACCTTTTACATAAATGGAAATTTTGGTGAAAGAGGCCCATTGTCTTGTGCAGCGTTTCCCATCTGGTACATATTGTGCAGCAGCAGCAGCAGCAGCAGCAGCAGCCGTGGAGTGACTGACTCTCCCCTCGTCAAACTGATAGGGGGTGCTCTAAGGCTGCCTGACTTATAACACACACACTCCTGATAAGGCAGCAGGATTGTCATTTGGTGAATATGTCTTCCTGCGTGTGTGAAAAAAAAAGACAGAAAAGAGAAGAACGTATGTATTTGTGTTCGACAGCTGGCTTTCATAGCCTCCTCTGTGTTTGACAGAGCGTCTCACACACAAGTTCACACACAGGAATTAGACGTTCTGTCACCATGACATATCAAGATTTTTTCTTACTCCTTTTTAATTTCCAATTTCACCCCCGGTTTTCTTATTTTGCGTCACTTTCTCGCTCTCACAGGTGAGATAGAAGGGTGAGCGGGTTTCTGGGAGGGGTGCGGTCATGGGAAGAGGTCCGAATTGCCGTTCCAGCGGTATACACTCCGTGCCAACTCCTGCTAATTTACTGCCTTCCACCCTCGGGCCGTGTTACTCAACCATAAGTCAACAAACAGGCCTTACTCTGTTTGTCTCCCAGTCAAGACACTGTCAAGTTCAAATGCCCAGGTGTCTGTCAACTCGTCGAAACGCTGTTTTCTTTTCTCTCATGCCACCTGTCTTGTTCTCAAAAAAGAACAAATCCAAAAAGAGAGCAGAAAGATCTCCTGCACATGTCTGGTGTGTATGTGTGTGTGTGTGTGTGTGTGTGCACTTTTACACTGCTTTTCTTCATCTGAATTATGGTCACAAGCTGTGAACTGTAGGTAAATATGTGTTTGTGTTTCTCCTTTGCCGCCAAAGATTATGAGATGGAAATTATTTGGCGGGCATCCAGGAACCCATCTCCATTTAGAGAAAAGATATTTGGCATCGGTTCATCACTCCAGGGTGAATTGAGAGGACTGGAACATGTGTGTGTGTATGTGTGTGTGTGTGTGTGTGTGTGTGGATGTGGGTGGATGGGTGACTGGGCCTAAAGGAGGAGGGGTGATTCATAGTTGAAAAGACATATATATGAAAAGTAGTGAAAAAAGATTCTTGGCGAGTTTAAGAGTTCAGTCTCTTAGTCGAAATCTTTGCAATCACTAGGGTGTCGTGTTGGGAGGAAGAGAGGGAGGCAAAGAGGGGGAGGTGGAGGTAGAGGCAGCAGAGGCAGGCTGATCTCTCCCAGGCTTCGACACCTCTCCCTGGGCACCCGCTCGCTCAGACGCCCCTCGGAGTCTCTGGAGCTTCGGGTTTCCTCTGGGCTCTTAGAAGAAGGGGGACGCGCTCTCATACGGGTCCATCAGAGTAGCGTTGAGGGGTTTTATGTTAAGCTGAGGGACAGAGTGTGTGCCATAGGGGAGGAAGCATGTGTAATGGTTATTAATGACCGTGTCAGATGTGTGAAGAATGAGATTTACTCTCTTAACAGGACCTCGGGTTTGGCTTTTATAGATTTTCTGTCTGTGGAGAATACACTGTTCAAACTCACCTGATCCATCCACACACACACACTTTATCCCCCCTCCTCCTCTTTCTCCTCCTTGCTGTTTTATTCTGCGACACACACATAGAAACACACACACACAGAGACAGGCTGGTGGATGTGGCCTTGGTTACGCTACACTTTGTTCAGCACAAGCTGAGGCTCCCACGTGGTGAAGCCAACCATCTCGCTGTGACAGCTCAGCGCAGAAAAGGCCCTCACCGGAAACCCAGCATGCACTGGGAGATGAATCGCTTCCTGGCCACACAAACACAAACACACATATGTAGTTGCACATTAGCATGTAGTGTAACGTGTTTGGTCCCACCCACGCAGATCTCTCATGGATAAGCGGCGCAGGTGTTTGTCTGGGCAAAGTATTTTTTACAGCAACGTCGTCTCAAGACATGAAAGTGACAGAGTTGTGAGTGTAACGACCACCGTGTGTGGTGGTGGTGGAGAGAGACGCCTGTTATCATGTAATGGTTTCAGAAACACGTAAAACTTGTGCGGTTTTTTTGCTACTTACCTGTTTATCTCTGCCCCACATGGTCCTCCGATTGACATCTTCTTCCTCTTCCTCTCTCGTCTGCAGATGCCAATCATGACTCAGGGCCGAGATCTCCATCTCCAGAGCCGTCCACCCCCAGCCCTCGGAGGATGGGACCCGGGGAGCAGGACCTGCTGACCTGTGGCCAGTGCCAGACCAATTTCCCCCTCGGTGACATCCTGGTTTTTATTGAGCACAAGCGCCGCCTCTGTCGGGGGCCCGGTGGCGGACCGGGGTCCTTCTCCAAGCCCGGAGAGGCCGGTGGAATCATGGGCATGTCCATCTCTCCGAGGGCCAGGTCGATGGAGCTGGGAAGAGGGTCCATCCCGGTGGAGGTGGGCATCCAGGTGACTCCTGGAGGAGAGGAGGATCTGGAGAGGAGGCTGACGCCGGCTAAGGGGATCTGCCCTAAACAGGAGAGAGGAGGTACAGACTCCTAACACACACACACTCTGACACACCTCACCTGTCCAGGACTGATACCTCTTTGTTATTTTGACACTGTCCTTCAGCTGCAGATTAATGCATCCTGAGATGATTTCATTAGACTGACTGAGGGCTCTGTTAGAAAACACACCACACACTCAACAAAACACACACTCCAGCTGACACCAGCTGTTAAGAGGAAGGTGACAGAGGAGCCACACCCTATGTGTGTTTTTCTTTTGTTTGTTTGTTTGTTTGTTTGTCTTAAGGAGTGTGTGTGCTCACGTCTGGGTGTTTTTTAAAAAAGAAATCCTGCAGGAAGAGGTTAAAAGAAGCTGATTAAAATTCATCTGCGCGCGTGGTGAGGAGAAGTGGATTAATAAAGGAGCAAGGCCGTTTATCTGGCTGTGAGGGGGGTGAAAGAAGGAAAGGACTGGGAGGGGGTGTGTGTTAAAAGAGAGGAAGGAAGGGGCTACAGGGAAAGTAAATCAGAGTTATCAGTGGAGACAGGAGATGGGAATGCTATCCAGGATTACACAGGCTCCAGGAGGGCCTCAGTTACATAGAATCACCACTGTGTTCCACTATTCTCATGCACTTTATCAAATTTAAATTTCTGCTCCGAAAAACCATGCAATTAACAAAAAACAATTATCATTAAAGTAATTTGGCTACATTCTGCATTGTAAGCATGCTTTTATTTTGTAATACCTTCAGAATGACCAGCACTTCCACCTCCTCAGGAGGCTAAACTCACACACACACCTTAAAAAGTCAGCACTAATCAAATAAACATGGCAGGACGAGGGTTGGATTTGTTTATTACACTCTGGACACTCTGTGTTTTCTATTTACAAACATTGATGCTCCTGAAAATACATATTGTATGTGCATTTACAACCTTTAGGATATTTTGGCTTCCGTAGCAGCTTTTCACTGCTTTATTAAGTGTTCTGCAGTTCTGTCTGTCCAGGTTTTGTTGATTTTATCAGTCAATCAAATAAAATTAGACCTAATTAGTATTTAAATGTCCGAGGACTTTTATGTCTACACTACTCAAGATACTTTTTTTAAATGTGATTTTTAAAAACCCTTTCCAAAGTGGAGATTTATACAAACTCGTTCATAAAGCAATTAGATGAGTGGTGGTATTTCTGTGTTCTTGTTAGAATAATGTGAATATTTTTATAAATAGAGAAAAAAAACTGTTTAAAAGAAAATCAGAAGTGTAGACAAAGCCTAAATGTAACAAAAATGTATGTTTTTGTCTACAGCCTAAATAGGAATAACTATAGTCATTTATAGACTAGAATAGAAAAGCCGTTTATTGTCCCTCAGTGGGGAAATTTAGGTGCACCAGTAGCAACTTACAGGCAAGTCAAGAAAAACAGATTCATTACGTTGATTCTATAAAAGTAGTTTTAATCACCACCTGTGATGTAAATCCATCCTGCAGTCCCCTTAAAATGTGAATTCTGGGTATTATTTTCTAACTCAAAGGGTTATTTGGGGTAAATAATTATAATGTTGCTTTAAACCTGACATATTCATCTTTCTGATGAGGTGAAGTGTTGTTTTTTGGGTTTAATATACATGCAATTTTTAGAACTCTTAAATCAATAAAGCATTTCAGATTAAAGTATTGATACCACATTTGAGGAGACTCTGTCACCTTTAAGACGTCAACGCAAACAAAAACGTTTGTGATGATGCAGCTGATCTCCAGGAGACCAAAATTGTGAAATATTGCAAAACTCCTCAAATTTGAGCAGACTGTTTACCCCAGAGCCCCTAAACTGGTGAAGACCTCTTCTCTTTTTTTTGTTGTTTTTTTTGTTTTGTTGTCACAGCACAAATCAATGCATATGCAGCGCGCCTGTGTGTGGCCAGCAGCTGTGTGTGGCCATCATCTGTCAGTGTGGGAAGTATCTGTAAAAGGAGATCAGAGACAATATGTGACAGCAAAGGTTTGGATGTCGCTGTCGATTTGAGAAAATAAAAGCGACGCGCTAAAGTTTTTCTTTCAAGATTTCTCACAGAAGAGGGAAAGAAAAGTTATTGGTAATAAAAATAACTGACCATCCGTCTGTGATAAACGTGGCTTTGTCTTTTTTCTTCTTTTTTTGATGATGCTTGGGGAATTTGAATAGTTCTGGCAGTTTGTAAGAGAATAATTGCATTTTAGGTTGCATTTCTCCCGTTAAAGCGGTCAGAGTTATAGTGGGTGAGTCAGCCTTTTACAGCAGCAGCCAGCAGACGGTCTTATCACTAAGAGAACAGGACATGAAAGCACTCGACGCCCCAAATGAAAGCGAGGAGGACAGCTTTGTTCAACACATTAGATTGCCACTCAAGTCAGTCTCAAGTTTCAAGCAAATTAGATTACATTATTAGGACTAATTAAGTCCGAAGTGTTGGAGGCACTCACACACACATGCACACACATTCTAGGGAAATATCATATATTTGCAAATATGTGAAGAACTGGAATTTGCGTGCATGTAATAATCCACCTATAGGCTGGTGTTGTAACAGACGTCTCCTCCGATCCTGTTTTCTTCTTCTTGTGTTTTTTTTTTCTCACCTGGCTGTGTTTTATAACATCCTGTCTGGCCTCTTTTGTCTGTCAGCCTGCTTGCTTAAACTGCAAACATGCTGCAAGGCCAGCAGATTCAACCCCAAAAGGTGCAGACACACACGCAAACTCCTTCACACACACGCACACACACACACAGAGCGGCGTATACAGTAGATGAAAAATGGCCTCTCTCTCTCTCTCTCTCTGCCCTGTTTTATTTTATTTTTCTTCCTCCTGAGATCCTCCTGCTGATGCATGCACTACGAGTGTGTGTGTATGTATGCATTAGATTTGTCGGAGTATGGCAATACACATGTGTGTGTCTTGTATGAATTTGTGCATGAGGTGTCTGTGAAGAATGATGCGTGTCATCGCACAGGCGAGGGAAAGACAGAGAGAGAGGTTGGAGTATACTCAGACGACCCTGGCCCTGCTTTGAACTCCTCCCAGGACGACACACACACACAGACACACACACAGAGTTTTGGAGCACTTTAAGGCCTAGTGTGAAGAAGTCACTTCATGAGAACCCTTTGCAGAGGAGAATCGGTGAATCTTTCATGAGAACAACGGTGACATCTCTCTCCGTTTCGCTCTCCGTCCACCTGCGATCTTGCTCTTGTCACTTTACTGGTTCTGAAACACACAGGTTGCATGTATTTGGGGTTTTTTTGGGGGGAGGAGGTGGTGAGAAGCCTCCTGCAACCCCAGCTAATACGTGATGTTCAACTGAACCAAACGATCAAAGGATTCAAATGAGATAAACGCCACTTAAGAACGGTCACACTTGCATGCAGGAAATCTCTGCGGGTATGAGAGTGTGCAAAAGAGCATTTTTAACACGATAAGATCAGATCGTAAGAAGAAGAAGAAGAAAAAAAAAAACCAACAGTCAAGCTAATGGGCAGAGAGGAAACCTTGTTTTTTGACTTTATATGAGTCACTGTGGTTTCTGGATGAAGATTTTGTGGCCTAACCTGCAAAGATACTGTATGTCAACCTTTGCACCCAAAGCGGTTGAATGTGCAGCTTGTTTTAGCTGCTGTCACAAAATGACGGTTCTAGTTTCTACACGTCTACACTTGTGTGGACTTGAAGGTGTCCCTTTCTTCCCCTTCTTCTTCTTCTTCTTCTTCTTCTTCTTCTTCTTCTTCTTCACCCCCTCTTTCCTCTTTTTTTTTGCCCCACCACCCAATGCTCCTTTAATCACCTGGCTTGCTCTCATTTCCATATTAAATAGGCTTTAATCATGAAAAGCAATCAGGCTTTTGCATATTCATACCTTCCCCTGTTCGCCGGCTTCCCTGTCTCGCTCCAGTGCCAAGCAGCCAGTAATCAGTAGGCAGGCGGCGTAATGCCATCGCCCCGGCCCCATCGCATGAAAACACACACACACACACACACACACACACACACACACACACACACACACACACACACACACACACACACACACACACACACACACACACACACACACACACACACTGCGTGAGTTCGAAATAACTTCACATGCTACTTATGTATTATCTCCACTCCAAGAGAGAGAGAGAGAGAGATAGAGGGAAAGGGAGAGGGGTGAGAGATAAAAAAGAGAGAAAGATGGCGAGACTGATCCCTGATTTGAGCTGAGAATATTTGTACAGAGGCTCAAGGAAAAGTCGATTTGCATAATGACTTTGTAGTTTTGCATTAATCACATTTGCATATGAAAATGCGTTAATTACTCCTGATGATTTTTTTTTTAACTTGCTTCATTTGATGTCCAAGCTCTGGGGTTGTGATTAGGGGTCACATGGTGGGAGCTGTGTGTGTGTGTGTGTGTGTGTGTGTTTAGGAGTTGTTACATGAGTGATCTGAATGCTTGCCAGGGAATTTATCTCCTGTCTGCTGGTGGGCATCTATTTTCATTTTCTAATTTGTGCATTTTTCTGTTTCTGCAAGAGACAAATTTGTCTTATTTGTCTTTGAAGGCAGGGAAAAAAAATCCCAACAACTTACTTGCACTTTTAGAGGCTTAGTTTATTAAAAACAAGTAGTCAAACACAGTACATGAATATTGTGTGCAGCTTTAGGAATGTATTGCTTTTTGGGGTTTGTGCTGGTAAAATAACACGTGCTTTTTGTGCATGCAACCTACCAGAATCACGCCCACTTGTAGGCAGTAACGTGAAATGAAAAAAAAGATGTTTTTTGCTTGCTTTTGTAAAAGTTCATGTTTATCTAATTATTTCCGGTGCGTTAGCGAAGAGACAGCGGCGTGTTTTGCTGTTTTTCCAAATGCCTGCACATGTTTGGCCATAGAAACTCTTTGGAAACAGCGAATAAAAAAAACAAGTTCGGCTTGGGAATTTAAGAAGAGTTTGTCATGTTTTTAATCTTTTCTGTGTATTTAAGCACACATCTGTGCACGGACTTTGTGTGTGTGTGTGTGTGTGTGTGTACAATTACAGTATACGTGTTCCTGCCTGTGTATGGGCCCCTAGCCTTGTTGGCCCATAATACTGCGCCTCAGACAGGACCACCCCAGGGGCCGTCTGACTCTGCTTGTGTCTGTCTGCTCTACTATGCAGCAGGGTCAACCAGGTCTATAAGGGAGCTGCTGAAACACACACACACACACATACACACAGAAAAATGTACAGAAACATATTCACATGTGCATCCAGGAAAGGAGAATTGCACCGATACGCACGCTGATAAGAGCCACACAAACACAAAACATATGCCCATGCAGGAATGCATACAGGGACTCTCATCTCCCATTAAGGCCCTGCATGTCCCATCACACACACACACACTCACTCACACACACACACACACACACACATTCAGCTCTCAGGCTCCCACATGAAGGCATCAAACACTCCACAGCCAGCTTTATGGCACTCATATGGCAGCAGATTTGATATTTTCCTACCACAGCGGGGGAATAAAACTCGCCACTAATTTGGACTGCGAGCGCCACCGCTAACTTTCAGCATGTGCTGACTGACTGTGTCCTCCAGATGTGTGGACTCTTTGCTCCTTAACAGCCCCCGACTGAAGAGGCACTAAAAAACCTCACACCCCCTCGTCCCCGCGCGCAGAGCGATGACGGCTCGCCGCTGCTCTACACAAACACGCGCCCTGACTGGAGTGTTGATGTGAACTTCATGATCTTGCCGTTAAAAGTCCGTTGGTTGTCTTGTGTCAGCAGCAGGAATCCGCCGACGTGTTTATGCTCTTTGTGTAAATAGCTGTAATTGAGGTATTTCTGACTGCTGCTTCCCCATTCTGATAGCAGGTGATTCTTTTTTCTTCTTCTTAAAGAGCTTACTGTACATACCTCTAGTAAAAGCATGCATAGGTCCAACCTGAAACCAGAACCTGCTCAGCTGCATGTTTAACTTCTCCTGCTCTGGAAACCATCATCAAATTATCACAATTCTTACTTTCAGGAGCCAATGGGAAGATTTTCTGCTTTGAGAATAGTCTGCGCTTGCCTTTGGGAATAAATCACCACTATTTGTATTTGTGAAAAGTAGAAGAAGATGGTGCTTGTTAGCTGGTTAGACAGGGGCTGCTCCTACTGTTCTCCTCCTTCTTCCCCTCTTATCTTATTAGAACCCGGCTCTGATTTGGGTGGGATTGTAAGAAAATAAAATAAGGAGACACCATGTTTTTTTCTTTTACGAGCTGCTTCACCACCAGAGATATTGAAAGCCTTTCATGGTACACTTACAACCCCCCCCCCCCCCCCCCC